>CACVKI010143052.1:0-54287 GCA_902732785.1 Trichogramma evanescens | reverse complement strand
CTGTACATCACGGTAAATTTAAAATTTTAAAATTCCGATCACGGCGCTGGAAAGCTGAGAAAAAATCCTATCAAAAAAGTCAATAAAAAAAATTTTTTTTTTGTTGTGATTTTAGGTACCTTTCCCCCCTTAACGTAATATGTTTCTTATTAAACAACATTACAAACATCGTTTATCACGAACAGTTTACTTTTCAAATTGTTTTCGGTTAAATTACGAAATAGAGAAAAGACACTATTGATTTCGTTTAATAATTAAATGATGATCACCTCGAAAATTTGCAAAAAGCTATCGGTAAGGTTTGTTTTTTTACAGTTGCATCAACTTTTTTCAATGTATTTTTTCATCTTACGAAGTAAAGTATAATTTTTTATTTTATTTTATGATTAGAGATTTAAGTCTTAATTTTAGCGTATTATAATTTATCGTATCGTCGTCATCAATGAGAAAATCAATCACTCAAAATTTCTAAGCCTCGTGATACGAAAAAATTTTGAGAAATCATTATCGTGTGAAGCAAGTGTCTGCGCCACGCAATTTTTTTTTCGATAATTATTGTCACGGTGATAATATTTTTGCTCTAAAACTGTGTATGATCCTTATAATTACTAAATAGAATGCCCTTTTAAATATATTTTTAATCTCCATCAGTCCTAGTCCAAAAATATGTTCGCATTATTACATAGGAAAAGTCTCATTGATGCCACGATACGAATGCATATTATCATCTAAATGTTAATAACACGAAGTTTACTTTATTTTTCAACCCTAAGCTTCTCGTTCTTTTCATATGGCTACTTTAGCAATTTTTTTTGTTTTATTTATTAATTATATATATTTTTTTTTTTGCTTTTAATCGACGTTATCGCCATTATATATTATTCTAATATACGATTACATTAGTAGCTTTTATGATTTATAGCATAAAAGTACCCGCCTAATTAATATATGAGATTAATATATAATGCATACATGGTTACTATTGCTAATAGGGATGGTTATAATCTTTTTTTTCGCGTTTTAACTTCCTCGTTTTTATTTTTTTTAAGAAACTTTATAATATAGTTACGTTACGTTATATTTTCTTACCGCCATTATTAATCGATTACTATGATAATATACGATTAATAAATTGTAATAACGAGATTACTTTTTGTTTTTAAATTACTCTAAGCGCACTGTTTTTAAAGTTTTTCTTTTTTTTTTTGCTATTACACATGTAAGTGACAATTAAATTTTTGTTCTCTAAAAAAATACTATTTTGTAGCCTTTGTTTACGTAACGAAATTCATTCAAAGTGAAACTTTGCAATGCAGTTCCCAATTTCTTTTTCTAATAGTCGAACACAATCATTATGATTATTATTATAATTTATTATTATTACATTTCAAGTCGGAGACCAAAGCCATACTGATCACACGTACTTTTTTGTATACGATATCGTAATTGGTCGAAATAGCGCGAGTATATAGAACAACTTATCGGTATTGATATTATAATATTTATATGCTGCTTATTATATATTAATATAAGTCGTAAATTTTACGCCTGCTGTGTGTACCGCGTAAACGTATGTTTATTTTCGCGTGAGAGAGAAAAAGTTTTAGGAGACAAGAGAAAAAGAGAAAGTGTCGTGGACTTGTGTTTCTTCATTGTGAAAACTGATTTTTTTTCAACTTGCTTAGGATAGCAGTACGAATGCATATATAAATATCCTATATAATTGTATACTTATGTGTATAATCAGAGAGCAAACAAAATTGAACTAGACTGATTCGTGGCCAACATTGTCTCGAGGATTCATATGAGCGTCGAAAGTCTCGACGTCGATTCTAAACGTCGAATTATTTTATCGTTTCTTACTTCGTACAAAAGGAGAGAATATAACAAACTTGCAACGAGTGCTGTAATAATTATCAATGCTATCGTACACTTTTATAAATATAACATGTTTATCATACAAATTTTTTGTTTTTCTTCTCATATAGGACAGACTTTTTGTTAGCAGGGCACAGCCATTACGGATAAAAAAAATCATCGTTTGATTTCTTTCGTTTGTTTCTTTTCCTACTGACACAAGGAGAGTTAAGCGTCTCAGAATTAGATTTTTTAAAAAAGTTCGTGCTATTTTATTTAGCGCGTATTGCTGAGTTTTACCGTACTTTAAATATATCTATTTATATAATACAAAATTCAAAACGGCCAAACGAAATGCCCCTTGAAAAGCATTCGAATGCAGAAATAAAACCCAACGTGACGGATTTTGCCTTTTTTTTCGTAATCTATATAATTTGCAAAGACACTTTTTTTCGATGCAATCACAAAATATTCATCATAAGAACTTCATAGAAGCAATGAAAGCTTAGCCTTTTTCTACTATAATACAATATCGTGTTTGACGTTTAGATCGACCATCGAGTTTCGCCAGTGGAGTGAAAAAATTATGCCTATATATTATCGCATTCGCATTATTCATGTATAAATTTTATCGCTCGCAAAAATTATTCAACACACTGAACATTAATAACATACCAAATAATCAATTCTTTCGAGTCTTGCATTTCTTTTTCCATCATCATATTATTTTGTATTCGCCAACAAAATTCGTGCATGTACGAAATATTTTTAACGTTATTTAATCAACAAATTGTGATTGGACTGACGTCATCGTAAGCGCCTCTAGCTATTATTTTCTTCTTTTTTTTTAAATTTAATTGTATAACGTAGCCACCTGTTTTTATTTTTGTTTCGTTTTACTACTTCGAACAATATAAACAATTTATTTTGGTGTATCACAGTATTATGTATCGGTAGCGCGATTAGTTTCCATTCATAATTTTTTTTGCTTATTAAACGTTTGCTTTCGCTTCGGATATGGCAAATACGAAGAGATAAATAGTAAAATTATATCTAATGTACGTCAGTACACATTCTTTGGGGCTAAATGCATATCACAGTGGGAAACAATTTTTTGCTTTGCCTCTTCATTTGTAACCTTTTTTTACACATTCATAGTATTTTTTTATTAATCCTATATAAGTCATCGAAAAATGTTCTATTTCCTCGTGTTTTATTTTTATCCGTGTTATTTTTTTCTATATATATTAGCAGAGGCGCGTCAGTCCATTTTATACAATAAATGTGTTTTCTTAATATAAATATTCAGCTTTTAAATCCGTTTTTCATCTAGTAAAAATTACAGAATATTCGAGCTTAATTTTTGTTTTTTGCTATTGCAATAAGCGTTTCTGTTACTATGATACATATTAATTTTCTTTTTCTTTTTAAATATAATTATTGGCAGCGTTTTGGACAAACAAATGAGCTAGTGTCAAATAAACTATGAGTTAACTTTTTTCACTTTGTCTCACATTATGTTTCATTACAGCTGAGAAATGCACCATACATTACTTCCGATATGCACTAAAATAGTTTATATCTGTATTAAATAATCTAGATTAAACACTAAAAAATTACCTCTGTTGCGTGAACGAGTTTTTTCTGATTTTTTTTTCTAAGTTTTATATTTTATAATGAAATAGCAAATAAAAATTGTACATTTTGATTCATAAACACATTATACTATAACTGCGAAGTACAAAAGTAGTTCGATTTTTTTTCTTCTTGAAAAAACTATATGATTAAAAATTATCTTCGGCGCTCCTAAATTCGATAAAAATATCTGTAAACGGTATTTACACATTTTGTAAGACAATTTAATTAATAAAAAATAAATCGATTGACTTTCAGTCAATTAAAACATATCAATCTAGCAAAAAACATTCAATCAAATAATTATTAAATTGTTCTAGGAAAAATCTATCGGAACCCGTGCGCGACTTTGTTTCTTCTCACACATCGACGCGTATCAGTGTGTGTGATTGTATCATGTTTTATCGAGCGAAACGTTTGTAATATAGAAACGTTAAGAATACTCGTCCAGATTCTAGTTACACTTTTTACTTAATATAAAGCTCAGCGTGAAAGTTACCATTTTTTTAATAGTTATAGATCGAGCCCACGCAACAATTTTAAGACAATTTTAATTGTTAAAGTACGATGCGAGATTGTATCTTCGAAATTAGTCTAGAATGCGGTTTTAGGTAATAATGATACTTTTCCAATACATTTATCAGTGACTCGATAGAGAGAATTACATTCTAATTATCGTTTGGTACGATTATTTGAATCGTACTTGAATGAAAAAGTTTAGCCAAAAAATGAAGCGTGTAGAAATGTCTTCAATGGCATTTGAATTTCGAGCGAGAGAATTTCTTGCATAAAACTAGTTTAAAAATTCAACTTAATACTTGATAACAGGTGAATTTGTGAACAGCTGTTCGGAATTTGTAAAAAAATTTCAACAATTTGCTATTTAAAATAGCAATTTCGAGATTATCTCTTTTGAAAAGAAATTTGACTAATGCTAAACCATTAAAATATTATCTGGTTCTTCATCTTCGATATTTACGTATGAAAGAGTTTACCATTTTAAAAGTATGATCTAGCAAAAGCTTCGATGACTCTTGGAACAGCTCCATCAAATCCGCATATCGTCAAACAATTTTTATCGCAAAAATCAGGTTTGTTTGAAGCTGTAGCACACAACGTAACATTTATCAACCTGCAGTAGTAAATAAAAACAGTTTAAAGCTCTGAATGTACTTGTTAGAAAGAAATTGAAATAGATTCATTACTTGGCATTAGGTAGATTGCTTTTGGCCCTATAATTTCTAATACCCTCTTCCGAAGTTTCAGCTTTTGGATGAATTTGATCAACTATATTAATGAAAACGTCGACGACTTTTTTTGAATCTGTTGCCAAAGTCATGGGTTTGTTCGCGTCAAAAATGTCAGCGTATGATGTTTCGAGTTTTCGCTTCAATTGCGCCATGGAAACTTGCCCATCGGTTTCGACCAACGTGATGCCTTCCTTTTCAAATCTGGCTAGAGTCACAATTTTTTCTGTCTTCAGGATGCTAAGGGCTATAATTTGAGCGGCCTCAATGGCTTTAACGTGTCCAGCCTTCCAACAACTGTTTTCCATGTTCTTGTTTGTACTGATCGTTATCATGTAATTGACGTTGGTTGCCTCAAGACACTGCAGAGAAAAAAACATTTTTGCATTACACCACCACACAACCTAATTTCTCAACGTAATCAACCAATAAATTAATAAATTACCTCAAATGAAAAGTTGAACAATGATTTAAGCTTTTCTACGATCGTTTTATTAGGTTCAGGAGGTGGTGGTATTGGTCGCTTTGCTTGTTCCCTAATTTTTCGCTTTTCGAAAGTAAGTGGCCTAAAAATGAGTTTTATTTAAATATTTCTGTATGCTTTCTTATTTATTTGCAGTAAATTTACTTACTTTCCCGAATTTTCGTAATTTTTCAGAGCAATATAAAGTTGAGCAGGATGGATTTTTTCTTCTTCTACATTTCTCTTACACAAAATATCTAAAACTTTGTTTGTTAAAGCATTATTCTTGGATAAAAATCCCATATTGTGAATTCTCTGAAGATTTTTCAATAGAGTAGTCAAATTCATAGAAATAAGCAACGAATCCCAAACCTTCAAAGTATACAGAGTTAAAATTATTTTCACAAATAGTTTTCTTAAAAGTCCATAATAAAATATTAATTCATCTTCTTACCTCCATTGATTTTAAAAAATGTCCGGGCACATGATTTAAATTTAGATTCAAAGTTTCAATTAGAGCTGCTCCTCGAATCTCATCCTCGCAGTGTTTGAAATCTTCAATTGATTCAATGTACTTGAATACTTCTTCCGATTCTGGAGATAAACCATTTTCTTCTTTATATACCCTCAAACCTTTGAAGCCTTTTAGAATATAACAACAAACAGCTTCCAAGTCTGCAACCGTATAAAATAATAAAAACTAGTTTTTCAATACTTGAAAGAATCGCTTAAGAAAACTCACCCGGATTCGAAACTTTCATATGCGCTAGCTTCAATATATCCTTGTGACCCCATCCATACCTAGACAGACCTTCAGTGACCATTTTTGCAAGGGTCATTGGTGATTTAGTCAAATACCAGTCCTTGACAGCCCTTCTCCATCCATGACCCCAGCCATTTTTGGGTTGTATTTTATGTTTACTAATGTGCGAACAGAACTTGACAAACAGTATGAATTCTTCAGCCGTAATGCAGAGTTTTTTGACAGCATCGTATGCTTTCTTTTTCAATTCCTGGCTCTTGTCTTGCTGCGCACAAACGGCTAGAGCAAAAATCAAAGTCTCCGGATTCTGAACCAGTTTGTTTTCTTTTGCCTGGGTAAGGAGAAAGAGATGGATCAGTCAGCAATGAAAACGATCAAACGTAATGGAGGGCGTAAAAAAAGGTCGAGTGTATGGGGTGGTACGTACCTCCAAGATCAGCGAAATAACGACATCGTGCTTGAGCGGATTCTCGGCCAGCTCGTAGACGGAGGGCAGATTCTCGGCGACGAAGTAATTGTGCACGAACCAGTTGCCGGGCTGGTACTCCGGGCCCTCTTTGCCGAGGTAGAGAAATCGACGCAGCTGCGTTTCCAGCGCGGTATCGTTGAAGTCCGGCATTGGATTCTGATGCTGCTGTTCGGTAACGAGAAGCAAGTTCAATAGCATTCCATAGGTGTCCAGGACAAAGTTCATAATAATAACTCGCTCATGGAGTTATTTTCTATTGTTATTGGCGTGATGGATAGTCGATGGATGATTGTTGGTGTTTTATTTTATGTTGTTGTTTTTGTTGTTTTTTTTTTGTGTATGATGACGATGGCACGATGATGGTGGGTGGATGATATTTTTTTTAAACGATTGTTTATCTACTTGAATGATGCGCAGCTCACGTAGTTCGGCGTTTACGTATAATGTCTAATACAGCTCTTTTTGTTTGTTTCTAAAAAAGAACACAGAAATATCCTATGTATGGAGAGCCGTGAACATAACAAACAGAAAATGAATGAGAATGGCATAAAGATATGTATTAGCAGTCGTAATTTCATAACATAAGGCACACACACACACACACATACGCGGGGTCAAGCACACGGTACTTTATAATATATATTACTCGATATACAGCATCGATATTAAATGTACTTAAAAATTCATGTAAACCGTGTGCGCTGATCCGGCTGCTGCGACAAGCACCTCCCCCATCGACACGCGCTAATATATTGTTGACGAAAAATATGGCTACCTCACTCACTCTTACTCTCTCTCCTTCTGCACTTGTACACTGAATCTAATACGACCGCGGATATCCCACACATCGGAAACACCGCACACGAATCCGATATGATTTTTGTATACTTGCATCGACGTATTCGAAAAAAAATCGACGATCGGCGCGAAAACCTCGTTTACTGTATATACGCGCGATCCGAGGAATCAGCGCAAAGAGTTATTAAATTTAAAGCGAAAATTTCCCCAAATGCCGTGCGCGTTAAACGTGCAGTTTTATACTTTCGGTGTACCTATATATATCCCGCACATTGTATGCAGTGCTGCTGCTGCTGCGCACACATGTACGTATTATATTCGGGCCGTTCGTCGTCTCGCTCTTTCCCTCTCGCGTGCGACGCATCACACATTATGTATATCTATATATCATTATGCACAATACGATGCTGCTGCTGCTGCTGCTGCTGCTGCTGCTGCTGTTGGCTTGAACACACATACACACGCTCGGCATTGCACGAATCGACGAGAATGAACTTGTGCATAGGCTACGTATTGAAAATTTTCGAGGGTTCTAGTAGTGCTAGACGATGATATGAAGCGATCCTCTCGCGATTCGCGAACGACGCGAATGTGTAGCTGCTCGTAACATAACTCGCGCGCGGGGAGCAGAGATGGATTTTTGCAACGAGTCCGAGTGAGAGAGAGAGAGTCGCATTCCGTCGTTTGCACCTACAGCTGCATATGCTTGTTGTATATACCTTTTTGCGTGACTCGTTCCTCGCCGCGGATGATCTTGTCTCCAGCTCCGCTGATGTTGTTGTTGCTGCTGCTACTGCTGCTGCTGCTGCTGCGCGACTCGTCGATGTACTTTTTATTACAAATAAAATAAATAATATTTTCACACACTTCGCAGCCCGTGTCTAACGATATTAAATTTCTCTCACTCGGCCGGGGCCACTTATATTCGCGATTCTTATACGATGTAATGATAATAATAATAATAAATATATAATACAAATACGTCCACAAGCGCACTGGCTGGCCGTCGGTGTCACACTGCGAAGCGCCAGTTCTGCGCTTGCCAGTATACGCTGTATTCTATCTCTCTCTCTCTGTGGCTCTGCATGTATATATATGCGCGATTGATTGTCAGCAGTCCTGCGGGTAACATCAGTACGTATAGTACTATATATATGCATAGATAGGTATATATTTCTACGCCGTTGTGTATGTGCCGCTGCGGGTATGCATGTCGTTTGCGTTGGATTCGCGCACACACACGGTCTCGTACACACACGTGCGCTTATATGTATACGAAAGGGATAAAGGTGTAATTCACAATTTGGCCAAATATGAATTCGTTAGTTTCGCGCGGGATTATTGAGATCGAATTAATATCTTTCCCGCGTCGCTAGGTGCGCATCATTCTAATGCCTATGTGTGGGATACACCGATAAAACGACTAAATCCCTGAATATTTTGCGATTCAACGGTGGTGATAATAAAATTCAGGGCTCTCTCTTTTAAAATCGATCATTTTAATGCCATTTGTGAAAAAAGATCGATGCGCATAGTACATTATGAATAAATGAATCTTTAAACGGAGCAGCGCTGCGCTTGGGTGATAACTCCGCACCGCGAGGTCCTTGAAACGATTTAAAAATTATGTATGCCCACCCCCCCTCCCCCTGTGTTGTTGCATCCCCGCGCGTTTAAAGGGCGCGCGCGACACGAAAGTCATCGATTCGTGTGTGTATGCGTGTGCGCCTCGTGTGTTTACATGAAGGAAGAGCCGCAGCAGCAGCAGCAGCTGCAGGCCTGCAGCGGGCAGCAGCCTCGTGTATGCCGTCTGCAGACGTGTGGTGGAGTTGGGGCATGGGTATTTAAATTTTTTAAAAAGCAGTCGTCCGCTAGTACACGACTCTATCTACACGCGTCGTCGTCATTGAGCTATTAGTATTCCGACTCCGCTATCGCCCGCGTGTGTGCTGCCTGTATTAAAAAATAACGTTTTACGTTATCTTTATAATCGTGGATCGAATCGTCAAATGTTTCGGCCTGCTGACACGCGAGTCACGCACACTACAACACCGGACTACAGTGTATAATGTCAAAACGTTTGTTGCAAAAATTCTTCAAGAGTAACAAGAAGCTGATCGACGTCAGCAAGCAGCAGCAGCAACAGTATCATCATCAGCAGCCGCCGCCGCTGCCGACGCCGACGCAGCAGCAACAGCAGCCGCCGCGTAACCAACCGTCTTTGCAGAAACGCAAAATTTCTAACCTGCAAGGGACGTCAGATTTCGGCGAGTGCAAAAGAAATAAAATGACCGAGCAGTCCGACGACATGGGCGAGAAGAAAGCCGAGGGCAAGATCGAGGTCGAGTACCTCGAGGCCCCGTTCAAGTCCGAGAGCGATAAAAAGGAGTACAGGTGAGATTTTCGTAGAGGATTTGACCAATTTTTTTCAAACCGAGAGCGGAAAGTTTTACCTGGAGATTTGTGTTTACTTTCTAGAGTCATTAAATTGCCAAATGGTTTGGTGGCCTTGCTGATATCGGATCCCTCGGGAGCACAAGATAATCAGGGAAAAGAAGGTATAATACATATTTTTAAAATGTTGCACAATTTGAGAGTTGTTTTTTTAATAAGAAAATATTTTTGAAAAGCTGCCACTTCGGATGAAGAGACAGAAGATGACGAAGAACATGATGAAGAGGATAAGGCAGATGAAGAAGGGGATGATGAAAGTGAAGGTTCGTGTTTTGAAGATGATGAAGAAAGTGGCGTTGAAAAGAAGGGCAAACAGTCTTCAGAAGAAGGAGAAAAAATGGTAATGTTATCATGAACAACATAATATTCAAACGTTAGCATAACTCAAATGATTTTTGTCACAGGCAGCGTGTGCTCTGTGTGTGGGTGTAGGAAGCTTCAGTGATCCACCAGAAATTCCAGGATTAGCACACTTTTGTGAACATATGGTCTTTATGGGCTCCAAGAAGTATCCAGAGGTTTGTTATTTAAAAAAGTTCTAAAATCATTATTTTGGATTTATTATAATTATCACATTTACTTTTAGGAGAATGAGATGGATCAGTTTTTAAAGAAAAGAGGAGGTTCAAATAATGCTTGCACAGATTGTGAGCAAACCACTTTTTACTTTGAAATTACAGAAAAACATTTGTTCCCAGCCATGGATCGTTTCGCACAATTTTTCATTTCTCCCTTAATGAATAGAGATGCTATTTCCAGGGAAAGGGAGTCTGTTGAAAGTGGTAATTAAACTAAACATAAATGAGACAAAACAAAATTTATTCTTTATGTGATAATTTTAATAGTTCATAATTCATAATATACTTTTACAAGAATTTAGAATGGCATTTACGCAAGATTCTAACAGAAAGGATCAGTTGTTCTGCACTTTTGCACAACCGGACCATCCAGCAGCAAAGTTTGCTTGGGGAAATTTAACAACTCTGCGTGATAATGTTGAAGAAGACAAGCTTTATTCTAGCTTACATGCTTTTAGAGAAAGACATTACAGTGCTCATCGAATGACACTAGCCGTTCAGGTAAGTGAATTTAATTTAAAAAAAAAATTACAAGTTTTAATTTTTCATTAAAATACTATTTTATTTTAGTCACAAAATTCATTAGACACTTTGGAGGAGTATGTCAAAGAATATTTTTGTGATGTACCTACGAACAATTTGCCTTCTGAAGATTTTAGTGAATTCAATGGTAGAACTTCGTTTGATACTGATGCTTTTAGAAAAATTTACAAAATTAGACCGATCAAAGATGTTTGTCAGGTAAGAAATTTTCAAGAATAATTTTCTGTTCAAAGTTCATTTATATTCATGAAAATTGTTATTTTTTATTCAAGGTTGAGTTGACATGGGTGATGCCATCACTGCACCACTTATATGAAATTAAACCGCATCAATACTTGTCATGGATAATTGGCCACGAAGGGAAAGGTTCATTGATTAGTTACCTTCGTAAAAAAATGTGGTGCCTTGATATTTTTAGTGGTAACAGTGAGAGTGGTTTTGAGCACAGTTCACTTTATGCACTTTTTAGTCTCAGTTTATTACTCACTCGCGAAGGTCAAGAAAATTTTGACAAAGTCTTAGAAGCAGTCTTTTCGTACATAAATTTATTACGACGAGAAGGACCAAATAAGAGGTTGTTTGACGAAATTCAACAGATTCAGGGCATTAACTTTAGGTTCACAGATGAAACTGATCCATGTGATTATGTAGAAAATTTATGTGAAAATATGCAGTTATATCCTTCGATCCATTACATAGAAGGGCCAAATTTAACGTTCAATTACGATGCCGATGTTATTCAAGAGTGTCTCGATGCTCTAAACCCAGCTGATGTAAATATTCTCACATTCGACAAAAAGTATAATGAAGATGAATTTGACATGGTTGAGCCTTATTTTCAAACGCGGTATCAATGTGTAGAAATAACTGAAAAGTGGAAACAAGATATGGCAGAAATTGAACCTTACCCTGAATTCCATTTACCAAATCCAAATATTTATATAACAGATGATTTTACGCTCATTGATTTACCTGAGGACGTAAAACCTTATCCCGAAAAAATTCATAGAGATGAAAAAGTTGAAATTTGGTATAGACCAGATCCAAAATTCCGACTTCCAGAGGCCTACGTTTATACATATTTGATAACTCCTTTTGCCACGCACTCGCCGAAATCGTAAGTTTCTAGAAATTATTTATAATCAAGAATAACTTTTCTCAATTAATTTTATTTTTCTAGTTCTGCCTTGATAAGAATGTTTTGTTTGATAACTAAACAATTACTCATTGAAGAAGTTTACGAGGCTTCAGCAGCTGAATTAAATTACTCAATAGATATAGGGGAGCAAGGTTTATGTATATGTGTATTTGGTTTTAATCAGAAATTACCAGTGAGTATTTTTGGATGCATTTATTTATTATTTTATAGATTTCACTAAACTTATATAATTATTTTATTACAGCTATTATTGAAAACAGTATTAAAGCACATAGCTAACTGCCACAACGGTGTTACGGAAGCACTTTTTAATATTATTAAAGAGGAAGTTATAAAAGATTACTATAACACTTTTATTAAACCATCTCAACTTGGAAAGTAAGTATTCTTTGTCAAATTTTTAGTCTTATTTACATTTTTAAATCTAATTATACATTTTTCTATTATATTTTAGGGAAGTGAGACTGTCAATTCTAACTACTGGTGGGTCAACATCACTTGACTGTCATCGAGCTGCTAGAGAAATGACATACGAGGATTTCTTAGTATTTGCGAAAGATTTTACTGACCATTTTTACGTGAAATCTTTGATTCAAGGCAACATGAAAAAAGAGCAGGCACTAACAACTATTTTCGAGGCTTTTGAACCTTTAAATTATCTTCCCATTTTGCCCAACACTTTCCCACGCATACAAGTGCATGAAATTCCAAATGGAGAAAAATGTTGCAGAGTTCAAAATTTCAATAAAATGGATGTGAATTCAGTTGTCACAAACTACTATCAATCTGGATTGTCAAATTTAGAACTATCGGTTCTCATTGAATTTTTACTGGTGAATAATTTTATTCATTTTTTATTGATTGAATATTTATTATACTCATACGTTTTTATTTTATATTTTTAGTTAAATATGGATGAACCTGTGTTCAATCAATTGAGAACGATAGAGCAACTTGGTTATCACGTTTTTTGTCAATTCAAAGACACTTACAATGTTTTGGGATATTCTGTCACAGTCTGCACCCAAGCCAATAATTTCAAAGTGGATTACATAGATGAAAGGATTGAAAAGTTTATCCAAGATATGATCAGCATGTTCAAAACCATGAAAGATGAAGATTTTGAACTTTCAAAGGAATCTCTCATAAAATTGAAGATGATCGATGATATCCAGTTGAAGGAAGAAGTCAATAGAAATTGGGGCGAAATTAGATCGGGACATTACATGTTCGACAGACTCACCAGAGAAATAGAGCTTATAAGAAAATTGACAGCACCTCAAGTTTTAAAATGGTTAATCGACCATTCCGTTGGGGGGTGTAATTTCAAAAAGTTAACGGTCCAAGTAGTCGGAAATGTGGGTTTACCGCTTGTAGGCAAAAAATCAGGTACAATACAGATTTGAAAAACCTCACCTTGTATTAATGACTTGATTCATTTTAAACGATACTTTTTTTTTACAGATGAAGAAACAAATGATGAAACCGACGATAAAGCCGAAGATAAAACCGATGATAAAACGGAGACTGTCAATAATCCTCAGCCGTCCCTAACTGAAGATTATTCATTAACGTACTTGACGGACGAAAGAGAAACTCTGACTCCAAGGCCCGAGGAATACTACATCACCGATATCAACCAATACAAGGAACAGCTGCCCGTTTGGCGAACGACTCATTTGTCGCGCGAGCGAGCGTAGAACAAAAAAAAAAAGATTATTGCGAGCACACGATCGTTTGATTCGGAAATGACACTGATTCACTTGTTTGTAAATTTATCAAAGAAACAAAAATTAAATCAACACACCGAACTTGATCGATTTCATTTTGGCCTTACTGCTCATTATCAATCGTCCAAAATCTCCATTTACTAATACAAGAATAAAACAATCACTCGAAATCACAGGAACAAAAATTTCGAAGCCGTAGTGATAATTCGATTCCAATGGCATCCACTTTCATCTTTTTCAAACTTTCGTACGCAAAATCTGCACAGCTTGCAAGTTGTAAAGCCCTCCCCCATATTATACTGCCAGCAGTAATGTGTCCTGTCACTTGTCAGAGCGTCACGGTGCAATTATGACAACAGGTTATGTGTGTACATCGTACACATACGCCACTCTCTGGTGCAGAATTTAGTGTTCCGAATCTCCGTGGCGGAATGTCAGTGACTAAGCTGCTGCTGCTGCAGACCCAAGTGTCAAAGTGAACCGCCCGTTGAAAGATCGGAAAAACAAAGCAAGCTTTTCGAACTCGAGGCTCCGATTCCGACGCGCGTGAGTTTACTTTTTTTGTGTACACGCGCGATTATCGTCCGTAGAAGTGCGGGAATGGCCGGGATCGAGGATCAGGAGAAGCTGCTCGAGGACGCGATCGGCGTCGTCAAGGTCCAGGCGCTGCAGATGAAGCACTGCCTCGACAAGTCCAAGCTCATGGACGCGCTGAAGCACGCCTCGACGATGCTGGGCGAGCTCAGGACGTCGCTGCTCAGCCCCAAGAGCTACTACGAGCTCTACATGGCCATCACGGACGAGCTGCGCCACCTCGAGATCTACCTGCTGGACGAGTTTCAGAAGGGCCGCAAGGTCACCGATCTGTACGAGCTCGTGCAGTACGCCGGCAACATCGTGCCGAGGCTCTATCTGCTCATCACCGTGGGCATCGTCTACATCAAGACGAATCCGTGCCTGAAGCGCGACCTGCTGCGCGACCTCGTCGAGATGTGCCGCGGCGTGCAGCATCCGCTCAGGGGCCTCTTCCTCAGGAACTACCTGCTGCAGTGCACGAGAAACATACTGCCCGACAATCCGGACGACAGCAGCACCGACGAGGGCACAGTCCGGGACAGCGTCGAGTTCATCCTGATGAATTTCGCGGAGATGAACAAGCTCTGGGTGAGGATGCAGCACCAGGGACACAGCAGAGAGCGAGAGAGACGAGAGAGAGAGAGGGAGGAGCTGAGGATCCTGGTTGGAACGAATTTAGTAAGACTTAGTCAGCTAGAGTCCGTTACGTTGGATAAATATACAAAGCTAGTGCTGCCTGGTATTTTGGAGCAAGTTGTCAGTTGTAGAGACGCTATCGCCCAAGAGTATCTCATGGAGTGTATCATTCAAGTATTCCCCGATGAATTCCACTTGCAAACTTTGAATGCTTTTTTAAAATCTTGCGCCGAGCTTCAGAACGGAGTCAATATAAAGAATATTATAATATCTCTCATCGACAGGCTTGCTGCTTTTAGCCAAAGATCCGATGGAGTTGGTGGACCTGGGAGCCCTAACCAGTTGTCGGGTATTCCACAGGACATACAGCTATTCGATGTGTTCAGTGACCAGGTATCCACTATCGTTCAAACGAGACAAGACATGCCGTTGGAAGACATTATATCTCTTCAAGTGGCTCTAACAAACTTGGCCCATAAGTGCTATCCAGACAGAGTTGATTACGTTGATAAAGTATTACTGAATACTCATCAAATTTTCCAGAAAATCAACACAGAAACTTTGGAGTACAACAGCGCTGTGTCCAGAGAACTGTCTAGGCTACTAAAAATTCCAATTGATAACTATAAAAATATGCTAACTGTATTGAAATTGAAAAACTACAGGCCTCTATTGGGTTACTTTGATTACGAAGGTAGAAAATTATTGGCCACCTATATAGTCACAAATATCTTAGAAAATGAAACGCTGATACCGTCCCCCGATCAGGTGGATGCTATTTTACTAATGATAGCTCCACTCATACAAGACCAACAGGATCATACAGCTGAAGATGATCCTGAAGAATTTGCAGAAGAGCAAGGCCTGCTGGGTAGACTGATTCACTACTTCAAATCAGAAGTGGCAGATGAGCAGTACATGATTCTCAGCACAGCGAGAAAGCACTTTGTCACGGGTGGCAGTAAAAGGGTCAGATACACTCTTCCTCCGATTGTTTTTCAGGCCTACCAGCTGGCTTTCACTTACAAAAACTTGCAAAAGGAGGACGACATGTGGCAGAAGAAGTGCCAGAAGATCTTCCAGTTCTGCCACTCGACCATCACGGCCCTGCTGAAGGTGGAGCTCGCCGAGCTGCCCCTGCGACTGTTCCTCCAGGGCGCCCTGGCCATCGGCGAGATAAGATTCGACAATTTCGAGATGGTCGCTTACGAGTTCATCAGCCAGGCCTTCTCCATCTACGAGGACGAGATCAGCGACTCGAAGGCGCAGTTCGCCGCCATCACCCTGATAATCGCCACGTTCGAGCAGATGAACTGCTTCGGCGAGGAGAACGCCGAGCCGGTGCGCAACCAGTGCGCCCTGTACGCGAGCAAGCTGCTGCGCAAGCCCGACCAATGCCGGGGCGTCGCCACCTGCTCGCACATCTTCTGGTCGGGTAAGTCGCTCAGCACCGACGGCAAGGAGATGCAGGACAAGAACAAGGTGCTCGACTGCCTCAAGAAGGGCATACGCATCGCCAATCAGTGCATGGACATCTCGGTGCAGGTGCAGCTCTACATCGAGCTGCTCAATCACTACATCTACTTCTACGAGAAGGGCAACACGGCCGTCACCGTGCAGATACTCAATCAGGTCATATCCAAGATCAAGGACGAGCTGCCGAATCTCGAGATCAGCGAGGAGACCGAGCAGATACAGAAGCACTTCGCCAACACCCTGGACCACCTGAAGAATCGCATCGAGTCGCCCGAGGCCGAGACTCAGTCGTACGAGGGACTAGTTTTATAAGTCGGCGCAACTTTGAACAAAAAAAACAAACAAAAAAAAATCTATTTATTACTGTTAAGACGCTTGTTTTACTCGAAGAATTTATATGTATTATATGATAATATTAAATGAAGTATTAATTTTTAAAATATTTAAAACTTTTTACGATCTTACCCGTGTGGATGTAATATTCGAGTCTTGTAAATATTTTTAATGTGCTTAATGAATTTCAAAGCAAATATACAACAATTTTTTGGAAGAAAAAGGGGAATTTTATTGATTTCGAAATTAAATTTCAAAAATCTCAATTTTGTGTCACTTCAAAACATTTATTGATACACAATTGCACATAATTAAACAAAACTATTTCAAAAATAAATCGAACCGTTAACAAATGTAAAAAAAAAACGCAATTCACGTTTGTAACAAACTTATAATGGACAATTTGCCCTCGGCAATATCAAAAAACTATACGATAATTCATTGAACTGTATTTGTAAGGCAGTTTCGTCAAACGCATACATCAAATAATAAGATGATAAAAATGACAAGTACCTAATTTCACGTAAACGTTTCGCTCAACTTTCACGCATTTACAACAATTTGCTATAAGAAATTCTCTCGCAGTGCTCGCATTCTCATCCGCCATCATCATCATCACAGCATGCAGGAAGAAAAAATTATAAATATTCCCTCGCTGAAAGATTTCAACGAGTACTTTATCTATTACAAATAAAACGATTTGTCTCGAGACCGATACACTAGCACAAAGTTAAGGATTGTTTCATTTTTCGCATGTGAATTTCAAAGACTCGCGAATTTTCGACTTGTAGATTTTTTAAATTAAATCGGTAAGCATGAACTTGGTAATCCAAGGAGTTTTTTTTTCAAGTAAATAAATAATAACATTTTGTCAAAGTGATTGAATTTATTGATTTTGACTTAAAAAAGTCCGTTCTTCTAATCATAGTTAATATTTACATAAGTTTTCTTTTATTTTTTTTTCTTGTTTTAGATTTTTTGTTTACAAAGACGATTCGGCTTTACGTACTTAAAATTCTAGTGAAAACTTGACGACGCAAAAAATAAACACTCACGCTTACAAAACTCATGCATACCCATTTTTTAAATCTATTAAATAGCAAAATCCGGCCGTCCCTTCTCAGATAAAGTGTCTAAATTTACAAAACAAGAATTATTATCTGAAAAAAGTTCGGGCCAGACAAATCTCACATACAATTATGCGCTGAAAAATACAAATCGAAAAATCGAGCGAATTTTACAGCTTGGAAAAATAACACGCAGAAAATCCGGTCGAGATCCGGTTGACGAATCTCGGCCGAATGTTTTACAACAGGGCTCGTGTGTTTTATAGTCAGTCTAAACAGGAGGCGACATATTCGCAATACGTTAACTCCTTATTGTAAATTTGTTAATAATATTTAAACTTAAAGATCTGCTTTAGATTATAATTCATCCTTGAGATCTTCATCCTCGGCCTCCTCGCCGCCGGTGGGCGGTACGCCGCCGGCGCCCTGGTACAGCTTCGTGATGATCGGCTGGACGATGTCTGTCAGTTCTTTCTTCTGTTGCTTGTATTCCTCGGGATCGGTGTCCTGGTTCTCCTCGAGCCACTTGATCTTCTCGTCGATGGCCTCCTCCATCTTGGCCTTGTCGGCGTCGCTGATCTTCGAGCCCAGCTTCTCTTTGTCAGCCAGCTGATTCTTTAGCGAGTAGGCGTAGGACTCGAGCTCGTTGCGTGCCTCGACGCGCTCCTTGAGCTTCTTGTCCTCGTCGGCGAACTTCTCGGCGTCCTTGATCATGCGCTCGATGTCGTCGGGCGTCAGGCGGTTCTGGTCGTTCGTGATGATGATCTTTTCGCGGTTGCCGGTGCCCTTGTCCTCGGCGGACACCTGGAGGATGCCGTTGGCGTCGATCTCGAAGGTGACCTCGATCTGGGGGATGCCACGTGGCGCCGGTGGGATGCCGGTCAGGTCGAATTTGCCGAGCAAGTGGTTGTCCTTGGTCATGGGACGCTCACCCTCGTAGACCTGGATGGTGACGGTGTGCTGGTTGTCGGAGGCGGTGGAGAAGATCTGGGACTTCTTGGTCGGGATGACGGTGTTGCGGGGGATGAGCTTGGTCATGACACCGCCCACGGTCTCGATACCCATGGTCAATGGATTGACGTCGAGCAGCACGATGGCGTCAGTGTCTTGTTCGCCGGAGAGCACGCCAGCCTGGACGGCGGCACCGTAGGCGACGGCTTCGTCGGGGTTAATGCCTCGGGACGGCTCCTTGCCGCCGAAGAACTCCTTGACGAGCTGCTGCACCTTGGGGATACGAGTGGAGCCACCGACGAGCACGATCTCGTCGACGTCCTTCTTGCTCATGTCGGCGTCCTCCAGGACCTTCTGTACGGGCTTCATGGTGCTGCGGAACAGGTCCATGTTGAGCTCCTCGAACTTGGCGCGGGTCAGCGTCTCGGAGAAGTCCTCGCCCTCGAAGAACGACTCGATCTCGATCCTGACTTGGTGGCTGGCGCTGAGCGCGCGCTTGGCCTTCTCGACCTCGCGACGCAGCTTCTGCACGGCGCGGTTGTCCTTGCGGATGTCCTTGCCCTTCTTCTTCTTGTACAGCTTGATGAAGTGGTCCATGACGCGCTGGTCGAAGTCTTCACCACCCAAGTGGGTATCACCGTTGGTCGCGACGACCTCGAACACGCCGTTGTCGATGGTCAGCAGACTCACGTCGAAGGTGCCGCCGCCCAAATCGAAGACCAGCACGTTCTTCTCTCCTTCCTTCTTGTCCAAGCCGTAGGCGATGGCAGCGGCAGTTGGCTCGTTGATGATTCTCATGACGTTCAAACCGGAGATGACACCAGCGTCTTTAGTGGCCTATTTATAAAAAATGTCATTAGTCACTGTCAGAAAATGCACAGAGCGCAACAATCTCGATCGAGAGAGAGAGAGAGAGAGATAGACTCACCTGTCTTTGAGCGTCGTTGAAGTAAGCGGGCACGGTGACGACGGCGTGGGTGACCTTCTTGCCGAGATAGGCCTCGGCGGTCTCCTTCATCTTGCCCAGCACCATGGCGGAGATCTCCTCCGGGGCGAAGATCTTCTCGCCCTGGCTGGTGTCGACCTTGATGTGGGGCTTGCTGTTCTTCTCCACGACCTTGAACGGGAAGAACTTGACGTCGTGTTGGACGGTTTTGTCGGTCCACTCGCGTCCAATGAGACGCTTGGCGTCGAACACGGTGTTCTCGGGATTGGTGGTGAGCTGATTCTTGGCTGCGTCGCCGATCAGACGCTCGCCGTCGGCGGTGAAGGCCACGTAGGACGGCGTGATGCGGTTACCCTGGTCGTTGGCGATGATCTCGACGCGGCCGTTCTTGTAGACGCCCACGCAGGAGTAGGTGGTGCCGAGATCGATGCCGATCACCGTGCCGATGTCCTCCTTCTCCTTCTCCTTCTTGTCCTCGGTCGCGGCCAAGGCCAGGGCCGCGCAGAAGCCCAGCAGGGCCAGAGCTCGGAGTGCTCCCTTCATCGTTCTGTGTTAATTATATTTTATCGTTGAGCTGCAACAGACAAAGAACGAGGTCAACGATGAGCGATGACGTTTTTCTGCAACAATATGTCAATAAGTCGCTGTGTGGT
The DNA here is from genome assembly GCA_902732785.1 of Trichogramma evanescens. Taxonomy (NCBI): domain Eukaryota; kingdom Metazoa; phylum Arthropoda; class Insecta; order Hymenoptera; family Trichogrammatidae; genus Trichogramma; species Trichogramma evanescens. The sequence goes on along the minus strand of CACVKI010143052.1, from coordinate 33,953 downwards.
ATATATCGCGAAAACGAAATCAAATCACTGTGTGTGTACTACGCGACACATAACCCGCACGTACTGTATACAGAGACTACTCGGCAGACGTATATAGCGTACGGTACTTTGCTGCTGCTAACACAATAATAATTCGCCACGTCGCTTCTTGAACACAGCGCGAAATGTGAATGAACTTGCGTATGTCGGAGCGTAAGCAGGCAGCAGCAGCGTCAGCGTCAAGCGCGGCGACGAGCTGCTAATAACGGTAAAACGGCCAATCGCGAAAATTCCAGAAAAAGCCGACGACGACCCATAACCGCTCCGCGATTAAAGTACTACTACTACTGTATATATGTTTCTGTGTATATATCTATCGCTCGTGCACACACACTTGTACGGACACACAGACGTAGACACTCGGAGATACACACAGACATAGACGTGTATACGGATGTGCCCGAGAAGCGTAACAATATGTTGGTTGTCGAGCGCAAATCTTCCTCCTCCGTTGGGGTATCGATCAATTTTGCTCGCGGCAACGCGCGACAGATTGCGGATGAAAAAAGCCAAGTATAATCATGAGAAAGCTTAGAGATGACGACGACGACGCGTATTTGCTTGTGTATATGTGGGCGCGCGCGTGTCTGTGTGCGAGTGTCGGTCTATAGGGAACTTTGCCACGTTCGTGCTAAAACTCGCCGCTACCCGGAGTCGACGCACAAAGAAAGAAGAGAGATTGCACAAAATTATTAGACTAGAATCGGCACTCGACAATTCACAATTGCAGTTTCTCGCGAAGACAGGAGGTGAATCATTGTTAACGGGGGCGAACATACGCGAAGCAAAACCGAAGTATGTCGAGAAGAATCTTTCCGAGCCACACGGGGGTAAGCATACAACGCGACACAATGGACTTTTTCGCGAACACGACTTACTATTTAATCGTTGTTGCAGTCTTTATCACACTTACCTCGAGCACTCAATTTTCACTCGTGTATTTTCTTCCTTTCCTTGTGCGATCGATCGACGTCGAACTTAAACGCGTTGAGAGCGCGGCGCGGGGGGAGAGATTTCGCGTTCCGTGTGCTGCGGTGTAACTGTGTCGCTCGCGGATTGAGAACTGGTATTGGAAAATTGGCGCAGCGCGGCTATATAATACACCACTACTACTGCCTGGCAGGTGAGCGGGGGGGCAAGCGGCGGCCGCCGCCGAGTCGTGGCTCTGCCCGATTGGCCCGCGCCAACGGAAAGTCCCTGGCCGGGATTCGTCCGCGTGTTCGCAACACGTTGGCCGCTCGACATTGGCCCACGTCAGCTTTGAAAGATTCGACGACGTTTTTCGCGTTGTACATACAATATGTGTCGGTGGCGGAATCGCGATTCAAACAAATATGTTATATATACTCGAAGCTGAAGATGAGAGGGTGAATGGTGTCTTGGCTCTTTGAAGAATCGTGCACCGGTACATTACATCGAAGATACACGTCAGTGTTTTCGTTTTACGGTATACGCCTACGCGCCAGACTGTTATGTTTACTTTGTCAAAATTTCCGAGTTGATCCAATAAACGTGTGTAATGCTTCCGATCGCATAAATGCCTCGATCGCTTACGCGATTCACGCGCACACGTGTATGCGGTGTTACATATACATTATACATCGCTGTATATTGAATGTAAATGTATTGTACGTAGATGACGCGCGCTGATAACGTGCATCTGACGTTTGCGTGGACAACAAAAATCACAATTATACAGAAATTTGACAAATCAACTCGAAATTTCTAATTTCACGTTTGGATTTGTTTTCGAACGCGGAGATAACGGAGCCGTTGCGTCGACCGTTCATTAGTGCAAATGGGTCTAAACGAACAGATAAAAGAGCGACGCAACGCATTAGATGGAGATTATTATTGTACGCCATATGGCCATATGGGAGTGTACGAAAGTGCAAATTTTTCATGTACGCCTTGATTTTTAATCGAATCCGATCGAATGACGAAATTAATATACGGAGCGTTTGGAAAGGAGCACTTTTACTCCATGGTACATCGGTACACGTAATTCAGTCGTTGAATAATTTAGAAAGAATGTCAACTTTTCTCACGGACGCACCTGTGTGTACAGCAAGTGTATATAGGTATAACGCCTCCGCTTCGTACCGAATGCGATGATTTTTCTAGAAAGAGTTTGGAGAGAAAGGCCACATCACATCTTTAATTTCTCTCCCGTAAAATCGATCGTGCACGAATATTCCGTACTATACGATGCTGACACACTTTTCTCCGTACTTTAACGGGGACTGTAATAAAATACGATTGTACTAATTTGATTTTCTTTTCATTGCGATTTTCGCTTCACCGAGCCCAACCTCACAGCATCACTTCGATTTTATTGAGTGATCCGAGGCACCGCGCGGAGAAACGAATCTTAGGTCTTTATTTATCACAGGTTTTCGTTTACAAAGTGCATGAAAATCAAAACATTTCGCAGAAAACAAATCGTAGTAACTCTTTTGTTCAAGAATAACATGTGCATTGGTTTGGAACCAATTAATTCAAGTATTTTTACAAACAAAATTAAGTGACGTCATTTACCCATGCATTTATACTCTAATACACCAAATATGATTACAATTAAACCCAGTCATTAAATTTAAGCTAAGTACGTGAATTGCACTAAATTGAATTGCCTAACAATTTTTTTTATAAATTGGCTTTTGGTTGCAATAAATCTAATATTAATGGAGTGTAATATGTTATGATAACATCTCCACCAGCTCTTCTCATGCTCAGTAGCACTTCTTTCAGAACAGCCTCAAGGTTGATCGCTCCATTTTTTGCCCCATGATACAGCATTGCATATTCACCCGATACTTGATAAATGAACATGGGATACTCTGGGTATGCATTTTTTGTTTGTCTCACAACGTCGAGGTATGCAAGACCAGGTTTTACCATGAGCATATCAGCACCTTCATCGACATCTCTTGCCTGTAAAAAAACATGACTTAAAAACAGAAAATTTTTGCTTTGACTTCAATGTGAATGTTACGTACAGCAGCTCTGGCAGCTAATCCTGTACTACCAGAAGGAAGTTGATAGCACTGCCTGTCTCCAAATTTAGGTGATGACCCAGCAGCATCTCTGAAGGGTCCATAGAATCCAGAAGCAAATTTCACAGCGTAAGAGAGCACTGCTACTTGATTTGATAGGCCAGCTGATGCAAGACCTAGCTTTATTGCTTTTATTCTACCATCCATCATATCAGATGGTGCCACAATGTGTGCTCCTTTAATCAAGTTACAATAAGTTAACTTATTTTGTAAAGATAATGACAAAGATCAAAATAATAATTGTATGAATCATATTGTTACTTACCAGCTTTGGCATAAGCAACTGCAATCTCAGAAATTCTCTGTATGCTTTTTTCATTCTGAATGGTTCCGTTAGAGTTCAGTATGCCGCAATGACCATGGCTACTGTAAGGGCATATGCAAACGTCGCAGGCAATAATTAAGTGTGGATACAACTTTCTTAGCAACGGCACTGCTTGGATAATGGGATTATTGGGGCAATCAGCGGAGCTAGCATTTTCATCCTGTTAACAGATTATTTTGCTCGTAAACTTTTTTTTTTATTCTTGTTATTATTTTCATAATGATCTAGTAATCAAGTACCTTGATTAATTTATTAGAAACGCCAAAAAGAAGAACCGACTTCAATCCCTTTGCAATCAAAGGATCAATGAAACCCTTCAGCTTGTTCATTCCATACCTTTTGACACCGGGCATACTCTGGATTTCGGTGATCGAGTTTGGTTCATCTCTGTACAATACAAAAAAAAAATATATACATTAGTAGAAAAATTGCATCAGCTTTCAAAGCTACGCGCCAAACGTCAAGTTTCGTAATACCATACAACATGACATAATACGATCAGCTGTGAACCAATCGTGTTATCAGGTAATCTCGAAACCTTCTCGAAATGCCTCAAACGAGCGTGACATTTTGCAACGATTCACCCGCATATCGATGCACGTGCACGTGCCAACGATTACTCGCGATTTCGAATGTGTGTTATTACTACTGTGCGTTATGACGTATCGACTGTAGTACACGGAGCGGAGGTTATGTGCACGCCAGAACGTACGCCTCGCGTTACTTATGCCGCATCACTTTGCAATATCTTCTGAATATACTCACAAAATGAAAATTGGCAGCATCAGGTTTTCCGGCTTGACGTCGACGTTCGCTGATTGCCATTGTCGCAGGACCGGATGGAAGTAGCCACTGTGCAGCGCGTGCTTGGGTTCCATGATTATGTTCTCGGTTGTGCAGCAGGTTTTTATTCTTATTTTTTTTTTCTAATGATTTTTCGGGCGCACGCAGCAACTTGCAAGCGCTCGTATAACAGGGGGATGCACTGCTCCGAGCACAGGTGTAACGCACGGTAGTGAACAAGTCCAAGCGGCCAACGTCACAGTCAGTTGCGTGATATATATGAAAGAACGCGATTGAGTGATATAATTCAAGATTCGAGTGCGATCGCATGTCTGAAAATCTTATCGCTATTAGGTCGAAATTATTATGTAGTGTTTAATTTTCGTGTGTTATTTTGACTTTGTTTTCGCAGCTAAATCTATTATGTAAACGATAATTAAGAAGTAGCTCGCGATCGTGCCCTTAATTGTCGTTCGATTACAAGTCAAAAGGATAAGCGATAGATCTTTGAGTATTATTTTGTTAATCGTTTTATTATCATTTTCTATTTTTTGATTAAAAAAAAAAAAAAGTTTACATGGTCCATGCAAAGCTTTCGATGACAAGGTTAAATATTTTGCATGTATTTAGGTACTTTTATAAAGAGTTAAAAAATTGGGTGACTCTATTAATTAAATGATTCTGTGCAGCGCGTTGCACTTGACCATGCTCTTTCATTTGCATAATTTACATTATTTTAAACTTTTTAAATTTCATACATCAGAAATAGATTCATTGCATATAGCAACTTAGCTACACATAAATTCTTATTGGTGTAAGTCATTTTCTCCGAAATTATACTTATAATACGATTTGAAAGCGGCTATAAATGACCATGAACGTTTTATGATCTAAATTAAAGGATTTAGATTGAAATTTTTATCAAAATTAGTAACGAAATTTTTAAAAATGTACAATATCTTACTGTACTGTAGGTTTCAAAATTCAATTCCACTGGTCCTGCTGTTAGTTCAAAAAACTTCATTGTTCTTACCATTATTAATAACAATTGAAGCTTAGCATTTGAGGGATAATTATACCAGTTGAGATAACAACTACATAAAGTAATAAAATTAATACTACTTTTTATACGTATTTTTTTAGTTTTTTCTATTTTTGATCATTTTTACCTTTGCATAAACAAATCTTGGTTGGCATTTTTTAGCAGTTGACTTGGAGTACATATTACAAGAAATGAAAGCTGTAGACCGAATGCCATAAACACCATTGGCGGAGCTTCTACTATGTCTTTATCCAGCACAATAACCATCTGATTTTAAATGGTTTAATTTTAACATTAAAACTAGATTTTATCACAATTTTAAAAAAATTCTAGCTATTTCAAAAGTCGGGGGTTACAGAATTGAACCATTACTCAATTACGGCGTGTCTTAAAGAGTTACGTATGACACTCATACTGAAATACTTACCCAAGTAACACACAAAACAAAGGCGAATGAACAGCAAGTGAGTCCTATCAAAAGCACAGGAGAAATTAATTGTTTCGAGGTTTCGTAGAGGCTAAAAATCACGTAGATTAAACATATTAATTTTAAAATCGTTATTAATATATTAAATTTGATAAAGAAAATAGTACATTATACATCGGGTGAAAATGTGCTTTTTCTGCCAAACAATAGCCCCTTGTTTAGCTGATAAAACATATCTGCATTAATTGCATAAAGTTCTATTACATACAAAATCTAAAAAATTTCATTTAAAAATATTTTGTGTTGTAGAATGACTTACTCATTACAATTTTGATGTTGACTAATTATTTGAGTGAGTTTCTTGTAGAGAAAAGCGTTCGCTGCTTTTTTGTTTATTGTTAACATTTTATAATGATATTCAAGATCCATTTCTTTCAAGTAGTACCTAAATAAGAAAAAATACTACATCAAATAACTTGATAACCGTCGAGAATTTTACGCACTGCAAAGATTGAAGTTGTCCCATCAAAACTCCTACAAGAATACATTGAAGATAAATGAGAAGAGAAATTATTAAACTCGTGAGCATAAGGATAACAAATTGGTTTGCTAATAAATAATAATAGTATTCAGTTTCATCGATGAAGTATTCTATTTTTAAAGGTAGTTTTTTCTCTGATAAACGTTGATCAGGAAATGCTACAGATAAAATAATTGGAATAGCTACTGGATACAAGGCAAAACAACCAAAAAATAACAGTAATGCAACTGAAAAAATATAATATCATTTATCGTTTTTCATGCGAAAAATAAATAGTTCTACCTGTTATAAAGGTATTATAATGCACAGCTTTTTCGACTTCATTTGAAATTATTTTTCGTCCTTTTTTATCATTGTTTTCATATAATTTTACCATTATTTTCATACAAATATTAATCTAAAATTTATGCATCAATCAAATTTAATAACCATATTCTACAAAATAAATTTTATTTCACAAGCAAAAATAGCATATACCTTATCTTTATTTATGACCAAAAATATGTAACAGGATATCTCCATGAGACCCAACGAAATTTCTATTAAACTATATACCAAATGAGATCCACTAACATCAACTCCTTTGAGTTCCTCGATAAATGTTACGAGCTATAAACATTTCAGTAATTGATAAGTCAGTTTATATATCATGGAATTTGATTACTCACAGTACAAAAATACATTATAAGAAGAAATAAAATGATCGATGATCTCCCCAATGATTGCACGTAATCGTCTTGAATTGGAAAAAAAAATGATAACTGACTAATTTTCATCAGTAAAGGGAATCGTTCCCACTCATAAAATTTCATAAATTTTAGTGCAACATCATGATTTTGTTGATTTTTGGAACTCTGATAGGACATTTTTTGCTCCCAGAAAATAAATAAATGAGCTGAATGACTGTAATAAAATTGTAACTTCGCAGAGCAGCTTTATTTCAACTTTTCGAGAAGTAGAGTACACTAAATAGAACAACACAGTATGAACAATGGATAATAAATATTTAATAATTATATGCATGAAAATTATAGTGTAAATTTTATGAATTTCTCAAATAAAACGTTTTCTTGGATACTAAAACTTCATGTCTTTTGTTAAATAATGTAAATAAAATATGTAAATAATATGTAAATAAAATACACGCTTACCAAAAAAGTATAAAAATTTGCCGTAAAAAGTCAGAATTGACTAATTTATACTTTTATAAAAATATAAAATGTTAAATTTAAACTTATATTCCTTTAAAATAGTTTAAAATGGAGTTTTTATACTTTTATAAAAGTATAAGTATGGGTCCACATAATACTTTTTTACAAAATCGTACGCACGTATGTCACCAATCTGGACGTGCTTTTAGTATGTTATAGTACATGGTCAAAACCAAAATTTTAGACCCTCTCCCCCCTCCTACCCCCACCCCCGCTATAAACGTCTATTTTCGATCTATATTTATTCTGAAGGCCTGTAGTAATTAAAAAATATGAAAAAATTCATGAAGGTACTTTTCAACAATTCAAACAACTTTGAATTTTTTCAGATTTTTTGAGTGCTTCAGGCCTTCCGAAAAAATCATTGAAAATTTTGAAAATATGGGTGATTTGCAAAATAGAACGTTTTTTCTGTACTCTCTTGTATTAAATTTGTTGCGAATATGTAATACCAACTTCGAAAATGGTTTATCTCAATCCGTAAACGCCCAGACGGACAGAATTTTTTTCTGCATTGTAGTCTGCAATTAAATCATCTTATCGGAGCGAAAAAAATTCTTGAGTACTCATTTTCTATGTAAAATTTAATGTACATTTTGAATATGGGTTTATTATTAACCTCTGATAAATATTAAAGAAGTTATAAACAATTTACTGCGAAAAAACACGATTTTGAATCTTGAAAAAAACTTTGATTCAAATTTGATTCTAAGAAGAAGGTGTCATAAGAGGGAAAAAAAAAATTTTTTTTTATGAAAGAGACTTGAACTGTGGCCAATAATACCCAAAATTGTGGAATAATAACTTCAATTTTAATGTGCCGTAGGTGGGATTTGAATATTTGAAAGAAACTCAAAAAAATTGGATTACTATTATAATCTTGTGTAATATCATACATTTAAAAAAGAAGAAAAAATAAAAAATACACCAAATACAGGGTATATTATTTCTCTAAACTATGTGTGCAGATGTGACAACCACAAAAAATATAACTAGAGCCTTTTCAGACCAATTTCGAATAGTAACTCCAAAGAAAATTTTGCATACGCATTGAAAAATTCACGATCAATTTATAAAAATACTTACAGCTATATATTGAATGCTGCAATAAAAATATATATAATAAAAATAATTCTTCCGACTTTTATTTTAAAAATAATCGACTGCTTATACTTATGTTGCACCGGTCAAAAATAGTCATTTGTGATACTGTCGGAAACAAAGGGAACCTATGTAATTGTGATTCTTGTATACATATTATGGCTTTTTCCTTTTCCTTGATAATATTGTGATCAGACGTATTAAAGTTAAAAGTAATTCACTAGTGTCTCAAAGTAATCCAACGAATTAAGGTATAATATATACTTATACCCTTTTCTGGAATAAAGGTGACAGTTGCGACTATTAATAGTTTTAAAAACAATGAAACGTAAAAACTATAGTATCATAAAAATTTCATTTGTGCATTACAAATACAATAAAAAGTGAAAATATTTTTTTGCTTGTGTTAAAAAGTGTTATTTTTTATTGATTTTTTTCGTGTGGAAAATAAATTTAAGTAAATTTTCACTTTTTTACACGGCTCTCGTTCTTTAAAAGAAACATACAGCTATTTAAAAAAATTTTTAGTAAGAATAAACATTATACGTCACCAATTTGGACGTACTTTTAGAAAGCAAGTTCACTGTGCCTCAACTTTGAATTAATTTTCTACATAAGAACAAAACTTGATACCAGAATTTAAATAATATAGTCATATTAAAAATGTACGGCTGAATACAATCAATTTGAAAAAAATGTTGTGCACAGTTAAATCCTTAACACTCATTATTGAGCGAATATACGTACATAAGCAAAAAATAGGTACAGTGATCTTTCATAGAAAAAGAGTCCCAAAGCCGATATTCTAGATCCTGAAGTCATTTTCGAACAACACTTGACGTGGCCTGTTTAAGACCTTTAAAAACAGTCGAATTTGTTTATATACATCCTAATAGACAAAGCTAAAAATATTGGGTACTATAGTATCATTTTCTTCACATTTTTCGTCTTCACATTTTTCGAAAAAATTTAACGTGGGCGAAGCCACAACGGGGTCGCTAGTATTGTATAAACCAATCGGTTATTTAATAGTAAACAATATGATCATGAACGATTTTCTACATTGTCCAATTTGAACATTGATCATGTTAATAGTAAAAACAAACTAGTTACAATATTGTCTTTCCCGATGAAACAAGCTATAATACAAAGCAGATAATTTTCACTCATTTAATTTCCTTGGCACTAAATATAAAAATCTAACGTCTATTTTAAGTACCGAAATGAATAAAAGTGAGAAGAAATCCGAGCTACTCATCAGAAAAGACAATTTAAGAGAACAAAACACTATTGTTCCAGACGAGCATATTTGTAATATTTGTCAGGAGGCATTTACACAGGAATCAAGCATGATTATACACAGAGACACAATTCACAATGAACGAAAAGATTATTCATGCGACAAGTGCGAAAAGAAATTCAAGTTTAGAAGTCATTTGAGTAGACATCAAATACTAGAACACAGAGGCTGCAGAGATTTTTCATGTGACCAGTGTGGGAGAAAATTTGTGAAAAAATCGAGTTTGTTTACCCATCAGAAATTACTTCACAAAGATCGCTATGATTTCACATGCAAAAAGTGTGAGAGGAAATTTGAAAATAAATCATCTTTACTTAAGCACAAAAAAATATTCCATGAAGTTTTCAAAGATTATTTATGTGAAAAGTGCGCCAAGAGATTCGGAAATAAGCATAGTTTGCTCGTGCACATAAAAACAGTCCATGAGGACTGCAAAGATGTTGCATGCGATAACTGCGAAAGTAAATTTGGAAGTAAATCAGATTTATTCAGGCACCAAAAATCAGTCCACAAAGGTCGCAAAGATTTTGCATGCAACAAATGCGAGAGGGAATTTGGACAAAAAGTGCATTTGCTTTTACATCACAAGACAGTACACAAAAATCGGAAAGATTATGCGTGCGACTGTTGCGAGAAGAAATTTGGACAAAAATCGACTTTGCTTTTGCACATAAGAACAGTCCACGAAGGTCGCAAAGATTACGCATGTGATAGGTGCGAACAGAAATTTGGGACTCAAAGCAGTTCGATAAAACATCAAAAAATAGTCCATGAAGGTCGGATAGACTTTGCATGTGACAGATGCGAGAAGAAATTTGGACAGAAATGGCTTTTGCTACGTCACCAGAATACAGTCCATGAAGGTCGCAAAGATTACGCATGTGATAGGTGCGAGAAAAAGTTTGGACGAAAGGAGAATTTGCTTGCCCACCAAACGACAATTCATGAAGGTCAAAAAGATTTTGTATGCGACAAATGCGAGAAGAAATTTGGACAAAAATCGACTTTGCTTTTGCACATAAGAACAGTCCACGAAGGTCGCAAAGATTACGCATGTGACAAATGCGAGAAAAAATTTAGCCAAAAATCGTATGTGTTTTTGCACCAAAAGACAATACACGAAGGTTTCAAAGATTATGCTTGTGATAAGTGCGAAAAGAAATTCGGACAAAAACCAACTTTGCTCGCCCATAAAAAAATAGTTCACGATGGTCAGAAAGATAACGCATGCGACAAGTGTGAGCAAAAATTTGGGATAAAGTCGAAATTGATCACACACCAAATGACTGTCCATGAAGGTCGTAAAGATTACGCATGCGACCAATGCGAGCAGAAATTTGGGCACAAGCCGCATTTACTGCGCCACCAAATGACAATACATGAGGGTCGCAAAGACTACGCATGTGACAAGTGTGTGATAAAATTTGGATACAAATCGTCACTGATCAGGCACCAAAAGACAGTACACGAACGTCGCTCAAAATAAGAATCAATTTGACAGATTATATAGGAATTTGTAGCAAAAATGAGTAGATTTTGAGTCATACTACGAGCCTAAAAACTAATTTGCATGTTTAGTACCTATTCGAACTGAAAAATGTCAAGTTTTTCAATGGTTGGTACTAGTGGGGTATTCTAGAATGTATTGTCTCTCAAAATATTTTGGGTAAAATTAAGAAAATTTTTATTTCAAATAATTTTATTTTACATCATGAAACGACTTGATGATATAATATTTATGTTCACCATGACAATACCTATTTTAATATGGTTTACTTTTATATGAATTTTTGGCTTATTCAAATTTCTTGAATTTATTGCAAGCATATGCTTGAAATAATTCTTCAGAAAATAATTTGTATCTCATCAGAAAAATAATAAAAAAAGTTGATTTTTTTTGACGTTTGTAATAAGAAGTTTTTCTAATACTTAAATAGAAATTGTGACAAAATGATTATTTCTTACCTAAACCTCATGCTTCCAAATAAATCTTACTCATTTGGAAAGACAATACATAAATCGGTTATTTAATTGTAAATAATATGATCGTAAACGATTTTGACGTCGTCTTTCCAACACTGATCGTGTTTGTAATGAAAGTAAATTAGTTTGAAACTTGTCGCTTTCTATGAATTAAGCCATAACACCAAAAGATTAATTTTACCCATTAATTTTCCGTGTAATTGAGGAAACTGATTCATCGTTGAATTCAGGCACCAAAATGGATAAAAGTGAGGAGAAATACGAAGGAAATGTCTCCAAGGATGTTTCAGGCGACGAAAAAATTGCCAGTAATATTGGTCAAGAGGCATTTCTACTTGAATCGAGCATGATAACACGAGGAGACACAATTCAAAATGAACAAAAAAAGTACGCATGTGACAAGTGCGAAAAGACATTTGAGTTCCGAAGTCATTTGAGTAGACATCAAATATCAGAACACAGAGTCCACAAAGATTTTGCATGTAACCAGTGCGAAAAGACATTTGTGAAACAATCGAGCTGGTCTACGCACCAGAAATTAGTACACAAGAATCACGATGATTTCACGTGTAACAAGTGCGAGAGAAAATTTGAAAATAAATCGACTTTCCTCAAACACAACAAAATATTCCACGAAGTTTTCAAAAATTATTTATGTGAAAAGTGCGCGAAGAGATTCGATACAAAACATAGTTTGCTCTTACATATAAAGACAGTCCACGATAGTCACAAAGATTACGTATACGATAAGTCTGAAAAGAAATTTGGAGAAAAATCTCACTTTCATTTGAACGTGACGACAGTCCATGAGCATTGCAAAGATTTCGCATGCGATAGGTGCGAGAAGACATTTAGATATCAGAGCAATTTGCACCAACACAAAAAAGTAAAACATCAAGGTTGCAAAGATTACGCATGCAACAAGTGTGAGCAGATATTTGGGATGAAATCAAAATTGATCAGACATCAAATGGCAGTCCACGAAGGTCGGACAGATTACTCATGTGACAAGTGCGAAAAAAAATTGACATCCAAACAGTATTTACTTCTCCATCAAAAGACAGTACACGATGGTCGGAAAGATTTCGCATGCGACAAGTGTGAGCAGCTGTTTGGGCTAAAATCGATGTTGATCAGACACCAAATGACAGTCCATGAAGGTCGAAAAGATTACTCATGTGACAAGTGCGAACGGAAATTTGGGTCCAAATCGCATTTACTATCTCACCAAAAAGTAGTACACGAAGGTCGGAAAGATTTTGCATGTGATAATTGCGAGAGAAAATTTGGAAAAAAATCAGATTTGTTGACGCACCAAAGAACAGTCCACGAAGGTCGCAAAGATTATGCATGTAATAAATGCGAAAAGAAATTTGGACAAAAATCGAGTTTATTCGTCCACCAAAAAATAATACACGAGGGTCGCAAAGATTTCGCTTGCGACAAATGCAGGAGGAAATTTGGACTTAAACATCATTTGCTCGTCCACCATAAGAAAGTACACGAAGGTCGCTTAAACCGATCTCAGAAATGGTTAACGAAAAATGAGTAGATATTGAGTTACAGTACGAGCCTAAAAACTAATTCGCATGTTTAGTACCTATGCAAACTTAAAAATGTGAAGTTTTCCAATGGTTAGTAGGATATTCTAGAATATATTATCTCTCAAAACATTTTGGATCAAGTTCAGAAAATTTTTATCGCAGCTAATTTTATGTTATTTAAAAAAACAACCATTGTTTTTTTTTAAATGTCAATAAAAATTTTGCCAAAATGATTGGGTCTTAACTAAACCTCGTGCTTCCAAGTGCATTTATTCACTGCCGACTAGACGAAATGTTGCGTCGTGCTAATTACTACTTTCGGTGCATTTTTTGTCAATCTTGTTCCTACAAACTCTTTAAGCAACAATGAGCCTGGACTTCTTTCCGGTTTTAGAGCTATGAATAAGACAAACGTTTAAATGCCTACTGGATTTTTGATAAACTTTGGCTAATAATATCGCGACCCAGATCAAACATGAGCTAGTGAAAGATTTTAATGTATTGGTTGATAGACGGATTATTTCTGATAACAGAGACGTGATTGTGACGGTAATGTACGGAAAAAATGGAACCATGAAATGAATCGATTTAAATCAAAAGAAGCTAAGTAGGCATAGTTTGATTCATTAGGCCTGGACGCGGTATGACTACAGGAGAAAAATTCTGACACTATAAAAGTTTTTAAATTAGTAAATGAAAAGTAATAAGATTGAATTTTTTTAAAAATTTTGAAGATAATCCATCACTTTTTTCAGCGGTTTCTGGTAAGAAAAACGTTTAATATGGGCCTCTAAAAATAGGTGATAGACGCAGAGAGGTGAATGCAGACAGGTTTGAATATGGGACTAAAATAAGCATTGGGAACTTCATTATTAGGTACCAGGAGACCCCAAAAAAATTTGGGAGCAAATCCATTACTCGGATTTCAGGTTCTTGACGATAATCGTCGTCAAGTTAGAATTTTGAACCGGTTCAAATTGGGAAGGACAACATATATAAATCGGTAATTTAATTGTAAATAATTTGATCGTAAACGATTTTGACATTGTCTCTCGAACACTGGTCATGTTTACAGTGAAAATGAATTAGTTTGAAACTTGCCTTTCTATATGAAATAAGCCATAAAACCAAAAGATTTAAGTTTTACTCATTAATTTTCCGTGTAACTGAGTAAACTGATTCATCATTTAATTCAGGTTTCAAAATGAATAAAAGTGAGGAGAAATACAACGGAAATGTCTCCAAAAATGTTTTAGGCAACGAAGAACGTGTTAGTAATATTTGTCAAGAGGCATTTCTACCTGAATCAAGCATGACAACACGAGGAGACACAATTCAAAATGAACAAAAAAATTACGCATGCGACAAGTGCGAAAAGACATTTAAGTTCCGAAGTCATTTGAGTAGACATCAAATATCAGAACACAGAGCCCACAAAGATTTTACATGTAACCAGTGCGAAAAGACATTTGTGAAACAATCGAGCTTGTTTACGCATCAAAAATTGGTACATAAAGATTGCGAAGATCTCACATGCAAGTGTGGGAGAAAATTTGAAAATAAATCAACTTTACTCAAGCACAACAAAATATTCCACGAAGTTTTCAAAGATTATTTATGTGAAAAGTGCGCCAAGAGATTCGGAAATAAGCATAGTTTGCTCGTGCACATAAAAACAGTCCATGAGGATTGCAAAGATGTTGCATGCGATAACTGCGAAAGTAAATTTGGAAGTAAATCGGATTTATTCAGGCACCAAAAATCAGTCCACAAAGGTCGCAAAGATTTTGCATGCAATAAATGCGAGAGGGAATATGGACAAAAAGTGCATTTGCTTTTACATCAAAAGACAGTACACGAAAGTCAGAATGATTTCGCATGTGATAAATGCGAGAAAAAATTTGGACGAAAGAAGAATTTGCTTGCCCACCAAAAAACAGTCCATGAAGGTCGGAAGCTGTCGAATGTGATAAATGCGAGAAGATATTCGGACAAAAAAAAACTCTGCTCGCCCATCAAAAAATAGTTCACGATGGTCGGAAAGATTTCACATGCGACGAGTGTAAGCAGAAATTTGGACGAAAATCGGATATGTTAAATCACCGGAGGACAGTACACGAAGGTCGTAAAGATTACGCATGCGACCAATGCGAGATAAAAGTTGGATATAAATGGCTTTTGCTACGCCACCAAAAGATGGTACATGAAAATAGGAAAGATTACGCATGCGACAAGTGCAAGAAGAATTTTGGACAAAAATCTAGCTTACTTTTGCATCAAAGGACAGTCCATGAAGGTCGTAAAGATTTTGCATGCGACAAATGCGCGAAGAAATTTGGACTTAAACATAATTTGCTCGAGCATCATAAGAAAGTACACGAACGTCGCAAAGACTACGCATGCGACAAGTGCGAGATAAAATTTGGATACAAATGGACACTGATTAGACACCAAATGACAGTACACGAACGTCGCAAAGACTACGCATGTGACAAGTGTGTGATAAAATTTGGACAAAAATCGTCACTGATCAAGCACCAAAAGACAGTACACGAACGTCGCTCAAAATAAGAATCAATTTGACAGATTATATAGGAATTTGTAGCAAAAATGAGTAGATTTTGAGTCATACTACGAGCCTAAAAACTAATTTGCATGTTTAGTACCTATTCGAATTGAAAAATTTCAAGTTTTTCAATGGTTAATAGTTACTAGTAGGATATTCTAGAATGTATTGTCTCTCAAAATATTTTTGGTAAAGTTAAGAAAATTTTTATTTCAAATAATTTTATTTTACATCATGAAACGACCTGATGATATAATATTTATGTTCATCTTGACAATACCTTTTTTTATATGGTTTACTTTTATATAAATTTTTGTCTTATACAAATGTCTCGAATTTATTACAACCATATGCTTGAATAATTCTTCAGAAAATAATTTGTAGAAAGAGTTGATTCTTTTCTTGACGTTTGTAAATAATATGTTTTTCTAATACTTCAATAAAAATTGTGACAAAATGATGGTTTCTCACCTAAATCTCATGCTTCCAAATAAATCTAAATCATTTGGAAGGACAATATATAAATCGGTTATTTAATTGTAAATAATATGATCGTAAGCGATCTTGACTTCGTCTTTACAACACTGATCGTGTTTGTAATGAAAGTAAATTAGTTTGGCACTTGTCGCTTTCTTTGAATTAAGCCATAACACCAAAAGATTAGTTTTACTCATTCATTTTCCGTGTAACTGAGTAAACTGATTCATTGTTTAATTCAGGCACCAAAATGGATAAAAGTGAGGAGAAATACGAAGGAAATGTCTCCAAGGATGTTTCAGGCGACGAAAAAATTGCCAGTAATATTTGTCAAGAGGCATTTCTACCTGAATCAAGCATGATTATACGAGGAGACACAATTCAAAAGGAACAAATCAATTACGCATGCGACAAGTGCGAAAAGACATTTAAGTTCCGAAGTCATTTGAGTAGACATCAAATATCAGAACACAGAGCCCACAAAGATTTTGCATGTAACCAGTGCGAAAAGACATTTGTGAAACAATCGAGCTTGTCTACGCACCAAAAATTAGTACACAAAAGTCGTGATGATTTCATGTGCAACAAGTGCGAGAAGAAATTTGAAAATAAATCGACTTTACTCAAGCACAACAAAATATTCCACGAAGTTTTTAAAAATTATTTATGTGAAATGTGCGCGAAGAGATTCGATACAAAACATAGTTTGCTCTTACATATAAAGACAGTCCATGAGGATCCCAAAGATTTCGTTTGTGACAAGTGTGAAGAAAAATTTGAGTTCCGAAGTCTTTTGAGTAGACATCAAGTTTCAGTACACAAAGGTCGCAATGATTTTGAACGTGACGAACTCGGGGATAAATTTGGAAATAAAAATAGTTTGTTTTTTCACCACAAAAATGATAATGATTTAGCATGCGACAAGTGCATGAAGGAATTTAGTAATCAATACATTCTGTCCAGGCACAAAAAATCAGTACACGAAGGTATAAAAGATCACGCGTGCGACAAGTGTGAAAAGAAATTTGAACAAATAACATATTTGCATTTGCACCAAAGAACCGTCCACGAAGGTCGTAAGGACTACGCATGCGACAAATGCGAAAAAAAATTTGGCCTTAAAAGTAATTTACTTACCCACCAAAAAATAATACACGAAGGTGACAAAAACTACCCATGCGACATGTGCGAGAAGAAATTTGGACAAAAATGTACCTTACTTTTGCATCGAAAGACAGTCCACGAAGGTCGTAAAGATTTTTTATGTGCCAATTGCGAGAAGAAATTTACTCAAAAAGCGCATTTGATTTTCCACCAAAAAAGAATACACGAAGGTTGTAAAGATTTTATGTGCGACAAGTGCGAGATCAAATTTACTTACAAAAGACAGTTGATGAAGCACCAAAAAACAGTACACTAAGTTCGCAAAAAGTATTCGTGAAATAAAAGCGAGAGGAAGTCATGTACTTTGTAGAATTTAAGTTGACATCGAAGAACCAGTCCACAAAATTCACCGAAACCGCCTATCGAACAGTTTTTGGAGTTTGTTAAGACTACGTATGTAATATAAGTACGATAAAATTTTTGCATACAACCGCAATTTGATTTTCCACATTTGATTTGAGATGTTCACGAAAAATTTTAAGATTTTGAGTTACAATACATCTTTAAAAACAAATTTGTATTCTTATTAATGGTTGGCACTAGTAGAATATTCTAGCATGTATGGACTCTCGAAATAATTTTACTTTCCATAATAAAACGACTGAACGATTAAATAAACATGTTCATCTTGACAATACCTGTTTTAATAATGTATTAATTAATTGCTTATACCAATTTCTTGAACTATCATGCCAATAAGATTGTGTCTTACCTGAACCTTGTGCTATCGATTATCGTATTAAACCTTCATTCACTATCGTGGTGGTGCTTTACTTTTTAATCAGAAGAATGTTAATTAACTCTCCGTTCATTTTTTGGGCGTTAATTTTTTTCATGTCTTGTTTGGAACTATGAATGGTACGAGCGTTTAGTTGCCTATTTGTTTTTTGATAAAAGATTCAGATGAATTCTCGGACGAATACTGATTATTTCTGTCAAAAATCACTGTTTTTATTGCATGAATATGCTAGAATTTTATCAAAATAGTTAAGATCATTAATCATCATTTTTCAGCGGTCTCCGACAAGGAAAATGTTGGATTTGGATAATTGAAAATAGACGATAGGTAGTCTCAACGATTCTGAAAAATTCAGACGCATGGTTTCACTTTTTCTGCTTTAAAAGGTGTGCAAGATCCTGCAACAATGAAAAGTTATTCACTTTTAGTTGAAAACTAAATCAAAAGCACAGTATTTAAAATCGGCGGGGTTTACATTCCATTATTTCGACCGTATAGTTTGCTAAATTGGTTTGCTATCAAAAGATAACATTTAATCATTGCAGTTAGTGTCTCGAGAAATAATTTCTTCCACTTATCCGACATTTAATCAGTGATTGAAAATTTTGGACTGAATATAAAAATTTTCATAATTTACTATTCATGTATGTAAGGATTTATTAATTGGATATTACAGGAAGTTTTTTTAATTTGGCATAAGATCCAAACAATTACTTGAAGCGATCGCCGCTAAGTTAAAATTTTAAATTGGTTCAAATTTGAAAGGACAATATATACTTAAATAAATCGGTAATTAAATTGTAAATAATATGATCGTAAACGATTTTTACATCGTGCCTCGACACACTGATCATGTTTAAAGTAAAAATAACTTAGTTTGAATGTTGCCTTCTCTGTAAAACAAAGTCATATAATACCACAAAGATAAATTTTATTCATTCAATTTTCGTGGTGCCAAATAGAAAGATCTGTCTTTGTATTAAGGCACCAAAATCAATAAAAGGGAAGAGAAATCCGAAGAGGTCATCAACACAGAAAATTTATGTGAACTAGACATTGTTGATGTCGACAACAGACAACAGGTTAGCGATATTTGTCAGGAGTCATTTACACAAGAATCAACCATGACAACACGAGGAGACACAATTCAAAATGAACTAAAAAATTACGCATGCGACAAGTGCGAACAAAAATTTGAGTTTCGAAGTCATTTGAGTAGACACCAAATATCAGCCCACAAAACCCGCAACGATTTTGCATGTAACCAGTGCGAAAAGACATTTGTGAAACAATCGAGCTTGTCTACGCATCAAAAATTAGTACACAAGAATCACGATGATTTCACGTGTAACAAGTGCGAGAGAAAATTTGAAAGTAAATCAACTTTGATTAGACATAAAAAAATATTCCACGAAGTTTTCAAAGATTACTTATGTGAGCAGTGCGCAAAGAGATTAGATACTAAACATAGTTTGCTCTGTCATATAAAAACAGTCCACGAGGGTCCCAAAGATTTTGCATGCGATGAGTGCGGAGAGAAATTTAGAAAAAAGACGCATTTAATCTTCCACCTAAACACAGTACACGAAGGTCGCAAAAATTACTTATGTGACAATTGCGGGAAGAAATTTGGAGATAGAAGCAATTTGAAAAGACATAAAAATACAGTTCACGAAGGTCGCAAAGATTACGCATGTGACAAATGTGAGAAAAAATTTGGAAGTCGATCAGATTTGTTAAAGCACCAAAAGACAGTACACGAAGGTTGCAAAGATTATACTTGTAATAAGTGTGAGAAGAAATTCGGACGAAAATCGGATTTGCTAAAGCACCAAAAAACAGTCCATGAGGGTCGCAAAGATTTTACATGTGATATCTGCGAGAAAAAATTTAAACAAAAATCACATTTGCTTTTGCATCAAAAAACAGTTCACAGAGGTCGAAAAGACTACGCATGCGACAAGTGCGAAAACAAATTCGGAACAATATCAGATTTGTTTCGGCACCAAAAGACAGTCCATGAAGGTCGAAAAGATTACTCATGTGACAAGTGCGAGAAAAAATTTGGAGAAAAATCGGTATTGATCAGACATCAAAAGATAATACACGAAGGCCGCAAGGATTATGCTTGTGATAAGTGCGAGAAGAAATTTGGACACAAATGGACTTTGCTTTTACACCAAAGGACAGTACACGAAGGTCGTAGAGATTACGCATGCGACAAGTGCGACCGGAAATTTGGAGAAAGATCTCATTTGCTCAGGCACCAAAAGACGATACATGAAGGTCAGAGAAATTTCGTATGCGACAAGTGCGAGAGCGAGGAGAAATTTGGAAGTAAGTCAGATTTATTAAAGCACCGCAAGGCAGTACACAATGAATACAATGATTACCCATGCGACAAGTGCGAAAATAAATTTGGACAAAAATCAGATTTGTCGAAGCATCAAAGAACAGTTCATAAGGGTCGCAATGATTACCCATGCGAAAAGTGCGAGAAAAAATTTAGGGACACACACGGTCTGACTAGGCACAAAAAGTCAGTCCACGAAGGTCGAAAAGATTATGCTTGCGAAATGTGCGGGACGACATTTGCTCAAAAAGTGCACATGGTTATCCACCAAAAGACAATACACGAAGGTCGTAGAGATTTCATATGTGACACGTGTGAGAAGAAATTTGGAAATATGTATAATTTACGCAACCACCAAAAGACAATACACAAAGGTCGCAAAGATTTCATATGCGACAGGTGCGAGAGAAAATTTGGATGTAAATCAGATTTATTGAGGCACCAAAGGGTAATACATTAAGGTCGCCAAGATTGCCCATGCGGCAAATGCGAGAAGAAATTTGGATATAAATCAGATTTACTGAAACACCAAAGGACATTACCCGGAGTTTGCAAAGATTTCACATGCGACAAGTGCGCGATCAAATTCACTTACAAAATACAGTTGATAAGGCACCAAAAAGTAGTACACCAAGCTTGCAAAAATTATGCATGTAAAAAGTGCGAGAAGAAATAATGCATGTTCTACATCGAAACACAGTCCATTAAATTTTCATAAATTGTATTTCTGATAATTCTTGAAGATTGTCACTTGTCATTTATCATAAATATGATAAAATTTTTTCTTCACAGATGCAAATATATTTCCTAATTTCGATTTGCTCACCATAATTAATATTTTCATGGTAATGTGCAAAAAGATGCACAAAATAAGAATCGATTCAACCAATTTTAAACTAAGTGTTGGCTAATTTTATTTTACATAATAAAATGACCTAATGATATAATAATCATATTTATGATCACATATTCTTCATACGAATTTCTTGAACTCACCGCAGTCATGTGCTTGAAATAGTTTCTCAGAAAATAACATACAATATGTTATTAGTTAAATAATGAAAAGTGCTAATTTTTATCTTGAAACTTTGTAAATATACATAAGATACTTATCCTAGATGTTTTTTTTTAATCTGAATAAAATTTTTTCCAAAATGATTGTGTTTGAACTAAATCTTGTAATTCCAAGTGTATCTTACACATTTGTTCACTGTCGACTAGATGTAATTTGGCGTACTGCTCATTACTACTCTGTGTGCATTTTTGGCCATTTGTTCCCGCAAGCTCTAAACGTAATAATCAGCCGGGAATTTTTTCATATTTTGGGAGCTGTGGAGAAAGCAAGCGTTGAGTTGCCTACTGGATTTTCGATGAACCTCAAGTAATGATAGACGAGCTTAAATTGTCAACATTTAAACACGAAAAAATGCTAACAATAAAAAAATCTTCGAGTTAGACGAAGAATATGCTTGAACGTTTTTCACAATTTTAAAGAACATCTATCCTAAATTTAATTGTTAAATGTGAATCTTTGAAAATAGGCTATAAATCGTCTCAAAAGTTCTGAAAAATTCAGAACGTTTGTACTCTTTAACTTTTTCTGCTTCAAAAAGTATACAAGCTCTTACTATAATAAAAAGTCATTCGCAGCCATGAACTAAATTGAAATCAATTACGTCAATGCATCTTAAAATTACAAAAGTATTTAAAATCAGCGGGGTCATTATTATTTTAAATTTTATTTGTTATTTATTTAATAAGGACGAGGATAAGGATAAGTCCATGCAACATTGCTCCAATTAAAAATATAGCTAAACTGGCACCTCGTTACAAGATAAAAATTTTAAAAATGCACGAATTTTGAATTCAGTTCAGACAGCCATCGACCACGCTCTTGCAGAAGATTCGACAGTGACGCGTTATTGAAAATTTTGGCCCGAACGTAAACAAGTACTTGCTCCATACAAGAGAGTTTTTTAAAGAAGTTTGTCGGCGTCAAAAGCAATCGCTACTTACAGATTATTTTCTTGAATAAATTAATAAAAAAAACTCAAATTGAAGCATACAAAATAACTGGGTACGTATAATACATAACCCCATAAAAGGGACGCCAGTAATCGTATTTTTTAAAGCAGTAAACCAGTTAGTTTAGTACTTTTTATGTCGAAGCATTTTTTTTTATAAAAGTAACAGTTAACTGACGCTTGAATTTTCATACTAAATAGGTTTATCCATAATAGTTATTTCAAAATAATCCGAATATTTGAAATTGCGTATTCAAACAGACTGAAAGATATATTTGTAAAAATTTTTAACCATTTGAAAAACTCCGATGGTAAAATAATATCAGCAAAGTCAAATTCTGAAATTATTAATAAAAACGTTTATCTATATTTTTCTCTGACTGTACAAACGGCATTTTAAAAGAATAACCAATTATTTTGATTAAAGGATCATTGAGCATAATGGAAATGGTCAATATGGACGACTGCTGTCTACGCGGTTTTGTTAAAGATGAATGTCATAAGGATATCTATCGAGCGCACCAAAGTACGTTCAAAGTTAGTACCTTACCGGAGGAAGAGATGAAACTTCTGTACTTGAGGGTACCAGGGTTACAAGAAATTGAAGAAAAGTCAATATGTGATTACCATTACAGGAAATATATTAATTATTACTCGGCAAATTATTCCAAATGTTGCGATCCGTGGAAGAACCATAGAAAAAATGTAACACAATATTTGAGAGTAATTAATCTAGACTTTTCAGAAAAAGTCAAGCAAGCGTGCAACATCAATATTGTACCTGGTCAAAAATTTTGTTCCAATTGTCAGAAAAGGCTTTCTGTTATCGTTGAAAAGTTTGAAACTGATAGGTTGTTTTGCATAGATCCATTGCAAAGACATAGAAGCCTGGTTGATGATGATCTTCGTAATTTGACTAGAGAGTACATAGATTATTTGAAAGAAAATCATGATTTAAATTTGACCGTAGAGCATAAAATTTGCAAAAACTGTCGTTCCACACTAAATTGTAAAATGAGGGGTTCTAAGCAATCTTCAACGGTAGAAGAAGAAGACGTAGAAGAAGATTCATCGTCAACGGTATCCTCGGCTTCTTCAACAACATCTTCAGAAGATTCAGCATCAACGGCATCCTCAGATTCTCCTCCACCAAATAAAACCAATTCGCGAAAAACTAATAAGGTATCTAAAACAAAAAAATGTACTAAAAGTTCGTCAACGTCAGCATTAGAGTTGAGCACTCGAAAGAGACAACTTAAAGACATATTCGACGTTTTTGATATTGCTCCAGTGAAACGTCCAAGAGTGGCCGATAAACGTTTGCTTCAAAAAGGTTTGAAGATTGTTCAGAACATCGCTAGTCAGGTTTCGGATACTTTTCAAGATGTATATAATGTAAGAATGCCAAAATTGGATAAAATTTACCAATGGCATAATGAAAGTATCTGGTTCAAGAAGATGATAAGAAATATTCAAATCAAGTATCGCGTTTCTTCCTACAATGAGAGGATATCGTTATTAACTTTTTTACCCGATGATTGGAACTTGGAACAGATTAATGAATACTTTCATTGCTCAGAGGACATGGTCAGCGAGGCTAATAAATTGAAACAAATTAGTGGTATGTTTAAAAATATCGGTCGATTTACGACTTTTTAATCGGAAAAATTGTACTTACATGAAAATCATTTACTTTGTAGGTAAAAGTAAGAAAAAGAATTGAGGATTTTTACTTGTATGATTTCAACAATATCTTCGGGTGGCATCTCATCATTCTACAAAGACTCAAAGCGACTGTTACTCTTGATATAATTAATCGAAAAATAGATATAAATACTGGTGCCTTGACCATGGATTTTGAGGAAAACTTTAAATTTTTATCTCAAAACTCTACTCTTTAATATAACTTTATTAATAATAGTGCGACACGACTCACAGCAATACAGAAAACTAAGAGACAATGATATAAAGAAACATTGCTCTGTAATGTCTGATCGTCAAACTATCGATATAATACTTGATTAAATAAAAACATTAAGTTTATGCATATATGAAAAGAATGATTTACCTCCCTGCTTTTATAGCATCACTTTAAAAAAAGTAAGTTTATCCTAACTTCATACGTATGGTTTTTCAATTATATCATATCTTCCCAACAATATTTATTTTACAGAAATCGTCAAGTAAATGTTTGTAAGTGTAAGACTGATTTTTCTTTGAAAATAAAAGTTTATCAATTTCATTTCGACGTCACATGAAAAAAGATGCAATGGTATTGGAATAAGACGTGCAGCTTAAAAAGCTTCCCAACAATGCACAATGATTCTCACTGTTAAGTAATACAAAAATGATATTGAAATAGCCTTGTACAAAACTTATTAAGCAGTGATTTTTTTAAAGTAAAAAATATTTTTAAACAACTTAGTTGTCATTTATTATCATTATGTTCCCAATGACGATGTTTATTGATGATACATTTACTGTAATGCCATTCAATCAAAGAATTGACCAATTTTGCACGCATTGTACGAAGTTATAATCATTTACACTTATAAAATGTTCGTCACGGCGAATGTACTATGCAGTATTTGGCGAATTAATATGGCATATTTAGTTTTTTTTTAATTTATTTTTTATTTTGATTATAAATGGTTCACACAATCCACGAAGTATTGCAATAATATATTGCTTTCAAATATAAATCAATTGAAGAAAAAGACTCAATGGAATACTTGTGACACAGCACACAAATAAAAAAATAAAACTTTACTTAAACTAGCTTAAAATAAGTATCAAAACTATATTTGATCACAGAAACACGCGCTTAGGCGTTTCTATCATTGGCATCTCGCATTTGATGAAAGTCTGTAAAGATAAAAAATGAGTATGATAATATCGAACGCTTATAGAAACGATGCGAAAGCGAAATGTAAAAAAAAAACGTACGAGGTTCAGGTGGCACCATGAATCTCAATGGCATCGGTGGACGAATGGGCATAGGAAAACGTCCTCTGCCTATGGGAGGCGGAACCGGCACCCTCATACCTGGTAAACTCGACTCCATCATCATTGGCGGTCTCGGAGGGAATCCCTGTTGAAGTAATTTTATTCACGTGTAGTCGAAATAAAAAATCACTTTTGTATTTTACAAGATAATTTTCATGAAACTTACGCTGTAAAATACCGGATACGGTATGTAAGCCGGCTGTGGCGGCTGTCGTTCTTCCGACTGTCTTCGGCTAAAAGTACAGAAACAATCAATATCGCTCGAGAAATGAAAAATACAAACGATTGGATTTGAAGTGAATAATACCGTGAATGATGACGTTCCTCTCGATGATAGCGATCATCTCGATCTCTTGAATCGTAACGACTCCTCGACGATCTTCGATGCTCGGATATGTCTCGATGACGGTGGGAATCTTCTCTACGGTGGCTTCTTTCGCTGGAGTAACTTCGTCTAAAGAGGATTATTCATTTTAAAGGTGATCAGAGCAGATAATTTTCTTACGAACGATTAGTTTACCTATCGGAATTCCTGTGACGGTGTCTATCTTCTGAACGAGTCTTCGGATATTCTTCGTACCTAAAATTGTTATTACAATGATGATCACGTCTGGATCGATGATTAAAAAAATTTTGAAAAAAAAATAAGAGTGCGAACCTAGAGTGATGTGAATTAGAGCTAGAGTGGTCGACGCGCTTGCGTGGACTAGGACTTCTGTTTTTGTGCCGACGCGGACTTAACGATCGAGATCTTCGTTCGCGAGGACTTTTCGCTATTGAAATTAAAACAATGGAGGATTAATTAACTTTGGGGTAATTTTTTTTTACTTTTGGAATTAATTATCGGAGTGCATCGAAAATGTACCTGGGTTACTTTTATGAATAACCGTGACGGAACGATGCTCTTCGACTTCTTCATTCGATGAATGATTTTTGAATTCTTCTCTCTCAAATAGAGGCTTGGCTCCTTCTCCTGTTATTAAATTGTTAATGAAAAATTATTTTCTGAGGCTGAGGTCAAAAGTATTATTCATATTAATTAGTTAAATAAAATTTCATGATGATAAAAAACCAGATGCATTCAGATCCACGCTTTATTTTTCAAAGCTGCATTGCACGTAGTTTTTATCATTCAGATAATCAAATAAAGTTTATTTTTAAACTTTCTTCAGAGTCGTAAAAGTACCTGAGTTCCTTTTTCAGACATCAGTTCTTGAATTGAGGTTTATGAAGTACTTGGATTGAAGCTTAAAAAGAGTGAAATTAATTTGAAATTAACAAACATTTTTATGTTAAAAAGAATAATTAAATTTTTTGTCACCGTAAAAGACGATTCTACCGAAGTGATCACGATAATTACAATGAGCCCATTGAAATTAAAATGGAAAACGTAACTTGATAGTTGAACTATTTTATCTTCCGAGTTGAACACGACTAAAAATGTAATTGTAACGCATTTGTAATGAATTATTTAATCTTCCGTGTTGTTTTAAATCTTCAACTGTTGATTTCATTTAAGCTGAACCGACCGTAACGCTGCACACCGGTTGTGCCTCATTTTTCATTGCCGTAATAATTTTCAAGGATTGTCGCGCGCCTCCTGTTTACAAATCAATTCAGTATTCTATTAATGAATATTCATTGTTATAATTTTTACTCGAAAATAAATAAATATTGATCTTCAGTGTTGACCAATCTTGATAGTTTGTTTAATCTTCAGTGTTGACTAATCTTGATAGTTTGTTTAATCTTCCGTGTTGACTAATCTTGATAGTATGTTTAATCTTCCGTGTAGACTAATCTTGATAGTTTGTTTAATCTACCGTGTTGTTTTAAATATTAAATCATTGATTTGATCTTGTTGGTAGATTTATTATTAAGATAGAATTCTTTTTAGAAATGATTTTTTAAATTCAAATTTTTTTAATAATTACGTATTTAATTTAAATAAATCAAGTTAAATTAATTTCAAATTTTAGAACCATAACTTGTGATTGTTAATTAAATTAAAACATGTATTAAAAGTGGTGACATTTACGGCAACTGTACCATGTTGTTAGAAACACATCATTTATGAAAAATAAACCAATAAAATATATTGAAAAGTAATAGTTTTTGTATCTTCACAGAAATATGCATTAAGTTGTCGACTGCAAATATCTTCATGTTGTACAATTGGAAACCATATGATCCATTTGCTAGAATTCAATGTGACAGACCCATTCAAATTGACTTTTTTCATCATTTTTCATAGATCGTCACATTGAGTTCGTAAAAGCAGTGAAAAATATAGTTGACAATTGTCATCTTCACCTGTTATAACTTAGACAACTTTTAATGCATAACAAATTTTTAAGCGTACCTGCTACAATTGGTTTCTCATTCTTCGATTTCGACAGCTGCAAGTGACAAACGATATCGCCTTTCAAAATTAATTAGGCGATTGAATATAACATTTGCAAATTACCATTTCTTCTGCACAAAGTAACATCTTCTGGATAAATTAATCCATACTTGATTTGCTGACTTTCAGTATCGGGGCTTGGTGAATTGCTATCGTTCTTAACTACCATCTGTATCAAGTCTCCTGGATTATTTTTTCTAGCTCCTTCTGGCTCATTAACGGAAGATTTCTCGTCCTCTGAGTTGAATCTACAAAATTATTATCAAATAGACATTTCACAGCTCTGATTTTGGCAAAATGAAAATATTTATAATCAATCTACCGACCTATTAGACATAACATCAGAACGATCATTTCTATGTTTCGAGGAGTCTCCACGGTAAGAAGAATCATCGGAATGACCAGATCTTTTACCAGACTTCGACTTGAGCATTTCGCGTCGTTTTCGTTCGTATTCTTCAATTTTTTTCCTTTGCTTGCGTTCATACTCACGAGCCTTCCGTTGCTGTATCATCCATTGTATTCGACGTTGTTTTCTTTCTTCGTCCAACTCTTGTTCAACAGGAACTTTTTCGCAGTTATTGCTCGTCTCCATAGCTTTTTCAAGATTATTATGACTGTTCAAAATTTTAAAAAACTTTATGATGTTTGGTAGTGATAATCACTTTTAAAAAAAGCTTTGAGTTTCATTAATAATGGCACTTAATAATCTTCTCTTAAAAATTAATGACTATTTTTCACAAAACCCCTCGAAAAATTGATGAAATTGTGTTTTCAAGTGTTTTAGATGAGCTACACAGAGCCTTTAGTAAACTACACGTGTCGGCGGGCAGCGTGGCACTGCTTTACTTTGCCAGTACAGATGCGCGCGCGCATCGCTATACACTTTCACTTCGGATGCACACGCGTTGTAAGTCGAAAACCATGGGTCAGTGAGCCGACATAATAATAATATCACACTTTCCAATATCTTCATTCGATGAATTACTTTCAAATTCTTCTCATTTAAAAAAGAGTATAACTTCTTCAACGTTGAAATTTCACTGTTGAACTGCTTTACCTCCCAAGTTGCTAAAAATTCAGTAATAACGTAAATCTTCCTTGTTGTTTTATATCTTCAATCGTTGATTTCAATTTGCGGATTGATTTAATGTTCAAATCAAGCCTTTTTTAGAAAATAAATTTTTATTTTCAAATTTTTCCATCTTCAGTGTTGATGTTTCGTAATGATTAAATTTTACTGTTCATTGAATTAATTTATAGTGTCTTGATAGTTTTCAATCATAATTAGATATTAACAGAGCGAAAAATAAATTTTAAAAGAAGCTGCTATGCAAATCAATCAAATAAATTATGTTTTCATTTAATAAAATATTTAATTTATTCATCATGAAGTTTTCTTCCTTAGACATTTAGTATCTTGACTGATGAATATTTTTTTTAATCTTCTGTGTTGTCTCAAAGCGTTAATCATTGATTTTAGCTTCTCTTCAGACTTATTTAATATTTATATCAAATACTTTTTGAGATTAAATAATTACAATTTGTTCAGGAAGTTGATAAAATATTTTTATATTCAAAGCAAAATTTTTGAATAATATTAATTGCAAAGTTTAATAAAAATTGAGTTTATTCTCCACCGTGTTGGAATACACGTTCGAATGTCAAAAATCCTTTGGTCTTTGCGCCAAAATTTACACGAACAAAAATATAGC
The DNA here is from genome assembly GCA_902732785.1 of Trichogramma evanescens. NCBI lineage: Eukaryota > Metazoa > Arthropoda > Insecta > Hymenoptera > Trichogrammatidae > Trichogramma > Trichogramma evanescens. The sequence continues at coordinate 4,153 of CACVKI010143052.1, read as the reverse complement.
TCTGAACAATAAATATTTAGATAGAGTCGAGTGATAAATGATTAGTTAGTGCAATAACAAAGAAGTATGCGAAATAAAATAACTCATAGCTAAAAAACGATATTTTCAGCTTTGAGTAATCGTGTGGAAGTACGGCACTCTCGCAAAACTTTAATGAGTTTATAGAAGATTTTCTCTCAGTATACATTCAAGTTTTGCGAAAATTCTCCCCTTTCGAAAGATTGTTATAGCTTAGTTTACGCTCTCCTCATTGTCATTTTACCAACGAATAATTTGTGACTCGGCTCTAACTAAATTTTATTACGAAACGTTACATCTTGTTCATGTCAATTTTGGTATACTTCACGTTGGCACGATTGAAAACAAAATAAGATCCATTAGCTAGAATTCGACGTGTCTGATCCATTGAAATTGAAGGAGAACTTGTCGCGGGTACTTTTTTCTTTCGATTTAATGGATCACCTCATCGAGCTCGCATTAGCCATGAAAATTATAGAGCCTCCAATCGTCGCACTACTTTCGCAGTGCATCTTCACCTGAATAATTTAGACGAAATTATAATTTTAAACAATTTTAAAGCATACCTTCCCCTCGTTGGTTATTATCTTCTGGCTTCATATCGGTAGCTTCTAACAACTGCAAGAGACTAGCGATATCGCTTCACGTAATTTAGCATGCGTTGTAAAATAACATCTGAAATTACCATTTCTCCTTTTGAGAGAAACATCTTCTGGGTTAATTAACCCGTACTTGAGTGGCCCATGTTCTACCGCAGAACTTGGAATATTACGATCAATTTTAACCACGATCGTTCTTGACTCTTCTGGACTGATTTTTCTCGCTCGCTCTGGCCCGTTGAAAAATGGTTTCTTGTCCTCCGAGTTGAATCTGTGAAAAAATTGTTTATAAAATAGAAAAAAAATTCGCATCAAACTGATAGTACTTGTAATCGATCTACTGACTTTTTGGACATAACATCCGAGCGATCATTTCTGTGCTTCGAGGAGTATCGATGCTGCGAGTCATCGGAATGGTTGGAGGATTTGTCCACCGACTTCGACTTGAGCATTTCCAGTCGTTTGCGCTCGTATTCCTCGATTTTTTTCTGCTTCAGGCGCTCGTGCTCGCGAGCCTTCTGTTGCTGTATCATCCACTCCAAACGGCGCTTTTTTCTTTCGGCCTCTCGGTCTTCATCATCTTCGTACTTGTTACTCGGCCTCATATTTATTTTATTTAAAAAAAAAAATAAATGTCGTGCTGTTAGAGGTTAAAATTAATTAAAAAACACTGTACACAATTTTTAGTCGAGCTTATCACTTTCCGATAAGCTCGGAGCTTAATTTAAAAGCACGCTGAACGAGCTTCTCTGAAATCGGAATGATTATTGTATTACGTAGCGTAAAAAATAAATAAAATTGTATTAACTAATTTTTCAGATGTGCTGTGTAATCTGGCGTCGCGTGCTACAGCTGCCTGCCTTGCTTAAAAAAGTAAGTGTGTCGACTGCGCACGATGTTACCATCGTGTAACGATGCGTCACGCGTACGCACTTACATTTCTGGCACTAGCGCGGCTATTTTTCAAGTGCTACCTTTTAAGATCACCACAAATACTTCCAATCGTGCGATTAACCATGGAGTGGTCAATGAATGCCCTATAAGCTCAACTTGGCTTTATGCAGTTATTTTTTTCTAGTGTATGTCATTCCCTTGGATTCGAAAATGAAATTGATTTATAATAATAATTCTATAGAATTCTATATTCTATTCAATTATGCACACACGTATAAAAGTTCATTTTATGCAAAAAAAAATAAAAAAATAAAATAAAAATGAAACCTCATAGAACTAAATCGATTCATCCTATGACTTGGAATCATATAATAGTTTGCTTCGATGTATCAAATGCTTATTGTAGGTCTGTATAAACCCATATTAATGCGTTTGATTATTACTAAATATCTAACTGATCATTTTCAACTGAAGTATTAAAAATGATTGTTACGTCTGTTTTTCAAAAAAAAATGTCTTCAATTTTACAATCTAATACTAAAAACATTTAAATCCGCTTTGAGCCGTAATTTGGTTTCATAAACTACAGACATCCTCTTAAATATGCAGACAGTGCGTAATTTCTTAGTTGTGGGTTGTATTCTGTAAGGTGCTGGATTTGCGGTAGTAGAAGCATAAATTCTGTATGAAGTCAAACTAAAAACTATTTTTCAGAAAAATTCATCGTTAAAAAAGTGCCTGAAAAAGGGCGAAGGAGGCATTTTTTGAGTATCATTGAAACGAGAATCATATCTTCAGAAAGAATTCATCGTGGCACTTATTAATAATCAAATTTTTTCGCAATCAGATAATTGTAACTGAAAAGATTAATGACATTTGAAAATCCTGCAATATGAAGACAAAACTATAATACACTATTTTCAACTAGATTCAGAATGAATTTTTCGACCCCTCGAGAAAAATTCTCACTTTGCTCGCTCATAAAAAATTGAGCATAACGTTGAAGAATTTTTCTAGTAAAAAATAGCAAAAAACGGTAATCATTTAAATGGAAATAGGCAAAAACAGAGCTGGAAATGTTGCTAAAAAATTTTAAGTTAAAAAACACGAACTGCCCAGTTTTGGATCACAGTGGAATAGAGTATTAAGCTGTTAATGTCTTTGTAATTAAATTACGTTTATTTCTCTGTTCTCATTTATTTTCAGTATCATAAATAAATAAAGAAGTGATAAAGGTAGCTGTTCTTAAAATTAAATAAAAAACGATTAAATACAAATTATCATTGCGGAAAGACCAGTTTTCAACCAGCCCAGAGTAATTAAATCTCTTTTGTCGTACGATTTATAATTTCAAAGAAATTTTATTTGAAAGTATAATACCCAGAGAAGTGAAAGTATGATTTGATTGCATTAAAAATATTTTTATATACACAATAAAAGCTCCAAGTTTAATAAAAAAATCCCCATTTTATAATGTTTTTTCTACCTATTTTTATTTAATATTTATTTTATATTTTCTATTTAACTATCTATTATTGTGTCTCGAAACTCACTTAAAAAAATAAATGAAATTGTTCATTCACTACTTTTTCAGATGCGTTGCAGTTTGGAGCGTATTTGCGGCATTGCACCGGTGTTGTGCATGTTGCAACGTAGCCAGCAGACGCACGCGCGGTGCGCGCTGCATGAGTCAATTCCAAACCCAAAATTTCATCAGTCAGTCAGCCGGTGCGTGATACCAGTACCACGGTCCACGCGTTAACCTTAGTTTTCATTGTAAACAATATAATAATCAAGTGTTGGGAATCGATTATATTTCAAATTGTTGTTAAAATGGAAGTGTAAGTATTTGTTAATGCTTCTGCAACGAATAATAATAATGCTAGTTATAGTTTATGCATTATTATCCATAAGGGTCTGTGATTCATGAGTGATTGATAATTTTTTTTAGTGTAAACGATCGAGCGGCTTTCTTGACAAATTACGAAGTATATGATGTATTGAACAGTATTAAAGCAAGTAAAACAAAGAGCAAAGGAGAAAGTCAGCTGGCCACGATAACTTACTCGACGATTAAATATCTGGAGGACACACCTTGTAAAAATCAAACTGCCGATAGGATAACTGGATTTATGACAGCCGTAGAATCTTTCAAATTGTCCAAAAGTGAGAAATTGACACTTCTTAACTTGTTTCCAACAACGGTTCTTGAACTACATTTGGTTTGTACAAAAAATTTCAGTTCTATGCTATTAAAATGAGTTTGTATGTAACTAAAATTATGTTAAATTTTACAGCTCATCGAAGATTGCGAAGATCGTTTGAACGAGGAAGAGGAAGAAAAATTACTTATGATCATTGCTGAGCACTTGGATACAGTAAAAGAAGAACCCACTTCTGATTAAAAGAAAAGTTGTTGTAAAATTTATTTTTATGTACATTGTTTTAAAATAAATAATTTTAAGAATGATCTGTTACAAAATTTGTGTGCGTGATATTATCATCAAACTTATTATCTTTTCTGATCTCCCAAATCATCAATTGAGTCTTCATCGATCTGAAAATTAATTAAAATTAATAATTGTTTAAAGATCAATTATTATGGCTAAGATGGCCCTTTGTATTAATTATTGTTCAATTAC
>CACVKI010143047.1:112-14364 GCA_902732785.1 Trichogramma evanescens | reverse complement strand
AAACTTTTTTTCTAACAATATACATATATAAAGATTATTTTGATCGCATCTGATACCTGAAAATAATTTTCATAGATTTTTAAACATTTTTTTAACGCTCGCGGCCCCATAAGAGCCCTGTGTTATTGCCCGATCTCCTTCCGCCATCTTGGCTCAAAAATTTTTACCACACATTTCCCAATAGTATATTACTGCCCTAGGCCGGTATGCTATTTTACATACCCCGTGGCCCGAATATAGCGCAGTGGCAGGAAAATGTTACTTTCGGGCCGCTGGTATGTAAGATTGTTTTAGTATACTATATTGATATATATTTTATGGAAGTACATACCAATGTTATTTCGAAGTCTTTATATATACAAATAAAAAACTAATTTTAATAAGTATAACTTCGTTTTACAAAAAATGAATTTAAAAGGCTAGAGCTACATGAGTAAACGTATGTGATAAGGTTTTTAGCGAGAACAGTTGAAGCTATAATTGGTCCTTTTCGGGATCTGTAACTTTCAAAGCATCCCAAAGACCTGTATCGCGAAAAATATTTCCAGCTCAGGTGGACTTCTGAGGACCGAATTTATAATTTTTTTAAAATGAAAATGCAATCGTTATTGAAATAATAAACATAAACCCACGCATAACGAGATGGATTCGAAATAGATTTACACGGATTCGATTTAATAGTAATTTTCGATACAAGTGCCATCAGTAACACTTTTTGGTGTTACTGATGACTGATACACCCGAGTATCGAACAACATTTTATATTACTGTGCCAAGTTCACATTTATGCCCCCTTTTCCGATGCATACAGCATAAGTCGCACTTGCTGGTACCGCAAAGTGAGGTTAGCGCACGAGCGTACGCGAGTGTGATGCGAACGCCGCGGTGCCAGAATGTGCGACTTATGCCACCGAAAAGCGTGCCATAGATGTGAACTTATGCCACGCAGTACTATACATTTTTTTTAGATTTAAACCCAATATTATATAACGATTCGAAACGGTCTCTTGCAAACTTACATCCTAAAGTTTTCGATTGTGTCATGAACTAAAAACGACGGTCGGGGACATGACCAAAATGATCGGTTCTCTGAAAATCGAAAAAATAACAATTTCGGACCGCTGATTTAGGCTAAGATTTGTAGAAAAATACGTAATGTTCTAGCGTTGGCGACCTATATTGTCTTCTTAGTCTAAACGGTCTATTGAAGACTCAATTGGTGCACCAATTTTCTGGCGCCTGAATGTTTGACGAGCTTGAGTCTATTGTCCGGAAAGTGACAGTAATGGATGATATTCAACAATCACCAATATGCTTGAAAGTCTGAAAACTTACTCGACAGTCTATGATAATTTACTTAAAGAATATTAATTTTTGGAAAAATTATTGCTATAATAGTAATTTATAACACTCTGTCCTAAAATTCGCAATTTTGCCGCTGATATTAGGCCCTCTTTTAGTATTTTATGCATTTAATGTGGATATACTTTTTTTTCTAAAAGGAGGGATTGCGTTGTTAGAATCGTACCCGCTATGCTCATGCGATTACTGCGACTTATGCATCGAAAAAAAGGAGCCCGAGGCTAAACTTTTTGGTTCGGCGTTGTTATTATAAGAACCCGAGCACAGCGGGTTACTTATGCCACTTTTATCATAAATTTTTAGAAAACGTTTGAATTATCATTTTCAAATCATTTGTTACGTGATTGTCAAGGAAAAATTGCTAAAAACAAGCCAAGTCATAATTATCGTGTACTTCAAAACATTTTAAACGATAATTTTTTGTAAATTAGGCTATTATTAATGTTAAGCATTTCTACGTGGGAAAGTACGGGCTATAGTCACGTAGTAATTCATATTTTAAACAATATTATCTAGTTGAAAAGATGAAATTAAGAAACGAATGCCCAAATAAAAATTCACTCCCTAAAATGTATAACATTTGAAGAACTTTCAACTTTTCGTTCATAAGCATATGGTCGATTGTAAAGAATAGTTCAAAAATTGTTTTGAAAAAACAGGGTAATCAGTGCCGCTAAACTGCGAGTTAGATAATTGCGAGAAATGCGATTCAATCATAAAGGCATAAGAAAATGAGTTCTGTTAGCCCCACAGAGAATTGATTCGAAGAATGATGAAAAGCGATATTGCCAACTCCACAATTTACTGCGCGAAACACTGATAGTTAACTCAATTGAAAAAGCATTAGTCGCAGAGGACGCTGTCACCGTAGCTCTCGAGAAAATTTTTTATAAAATACAAAAAGTTCTAAATTTATAAATGTATCTTGGTGGTTTGTAAAATTTATTAGGAGAAAATTAACAAAATCAAATTTTTTTGTGAATATTGTTTTAAAAATAAGAGGAAGAATTTAATATTTTTACACTAATATTTTTTTATAAAATTTTAACAATTACCATTTACAAAATGTTGCCGTACCTTGACGCAATTCTGTTTAGATGCATTACAAACTAGGAGTGTGCGAGTACTCGATTTTTTGAGTTTTGCTCGATTCGAGTCGGAAAAGTTTAAATACTCGCACACCCCTAATACAAATAATGTGCTCTGTCAGATTATTAATTTTTATAAGGGTCAATCAATAAGCTATCACTTAGCGTTCGCAATTTTTATAATGGATTATTTCTTTATTTAAAGAATTTCGAATATTATTATTCGAATATTAGTTATCTAACAGTTCATCCATGTTTTTGTTAATTTCTATTCTTTTTTCTTCATTCTTCGATTCTGGAACCATACTGTAACTATCCGTTCACTTAAAGCCAACTTCGTACAAAGGACAATGCGATCAGATTTGGCTATAAAGTTTTTTTTCATACCAGCGGCCCGAAAGTGACTACTTCCCTGCCGCTGCGCAAAGCGGGAAGATCGATTTTCGGGACACTGTGTATGAAAAATAGTATACAGGCCTATGCCGCGAAAAAAGAAAGCCCCAGAGCACGTGTTTATCAGCCTCGGCTTCGCCTCGGCCACTAATTACACGTACTCTGGGACTTTTCTGTTTTTCGCGGCCTAGGGCAGTAATATACTATTTTTTAAATTCGTTTTCAAGCTCGAGTAGTTGATCTGATGTGTAAGACGTTCGAATTCTCTTTTGTTTTCCAGTACTTCGCGCTTCAATTGCTTTCGTAAATGAATTTATATTTTTAACTGATTGATGTTGTAGGCATTTGCAACGTGTTGCACTCGATTTGTTACAACGATCTCTCCATTGTTTACACACTGATGGCTATCATAGTTTGGATGTTGAAACGACTCTGAAATGTCATCAAACGTAGACCCCTCTTGAGATAAGACTTTATTCACTGTTTCTGCAGAAATATCCGGTAATGGAGCATCAGGGTCCATTAGTTGTGGATATAAATTGTTAATCAAATCTTCGAAGCTCATTTTTACGATTTTCAAATTGAAGTCTAACACCATACAATTTCAAACTGTTTGCAATGGTGTAAAGTTCCCAAAACAGTAAAAACAATTGACTGTGTGCTTCTGATGCTTTCGAGACGAGAGTATTCGATAGACTAAATTTTTTCACAGCTTCATCAAGAAGAGATAAAATTTTAATCTGTGATTTGAAGAGGGGAGGGAGTGAGCGCCAGGAGTGCATTAGTTCGCTCAGCGCTCGTAGGCCCGCCTGTAAGGTCCAAATAGCTCCATTTTTATCGTACTTGTTTGGTGTGCATCTTGGACATTCGATTCGGTAGCAATGGCAGAGGGGGGAGGGGGGGGGGGGGGTCGAAATAATAGTATTTTTTATACATTTTGCATGTGGACGATAAAAGGTTATTCACGAAGAGCGTGAGTAAAGTAGCTCGTTTTTCATACTTGCCATTTGAAGCCCGAAATTCGCTCTTCAATTGCTAACATAATTTATTAGGTAATGTACGTCGAAAATAAAGCAACTATTTTTTTTCACATATACAGCTTCTATAGAAGCTGTGCACATTTCTTACCATTATTTTTTATTCCTCGTCAAAGCGTAAAAATGAGAAAGTTATGCTGTATTGAGACCGACCAACCAATTGGCCACGCCTATTGATGATATTCTGGCCACTCCCCGTCTCAGTGTTTCCCTGTCATTCCAATACCAATCGACACACGGCATGCACACGGTGAAACTCAGGAAAGAGGGAACCATGAATGTTATAGTAGCATTCGAAACCAAGACAAGTTCCAAGCTTCATGCGAAATCTTAGAATATTGCTTGGATCTTATCACTTATTTCGTTGTCGGAAGACCAAGTTTTCAAAAGGCAAAGGAGGAATCAATGCAGAGGCTAAACCAATAACTTTTACAGATCTTAGAAGTTATAGTTAATTGGTTTGTCGTTAGCAAGTAGAGCAACAAATAGATTTTGATGTATAGGGTCTTAACAACTTGCACATTTATAAAAAGTTTCAAACACCCCAAACAAAATTAACCTCTCCATCATATCTATGAGCCTCGGTTTCGACTCAGGAACTTTCCGGCTTTTTCTTTCTAGTGACGTTATCAAATTCGATGTTTTTATGAATAAAAATGTATTCTACCATACCAGCAGCGGCGCAGAAGGCAAACTGCTACGTATAATAGGCGAGAGTGACATCACACTGATAGTATTTTACTTTAAAACTTTTTAAATCTAGTTCTGAATTTAAAAATTGAGCAGCGTTTGACTGCGTTGAAACTTGGACTGTGTGGAATGTTAAATTCTTGCCAAATAAAGTTGAAAATTAATTATAAATTGAAAATTTTTCTTGAAATTTTATTTTATGAAGATTCAATTAAAAATGCATAATTTCAAAAAATTTTCAAAAAAATACATTACAATTAATGTGTAATCATGTATAAATTCTATGTGCTCATTTTCCAATCAAGAGATTTTTTAAAAATTTGAAGGTTTTAAGAATTGTTAAAAAAAAGTTTATGCATTCACTGCCTATGATATAAACGACAGAGAAACTTGCAAGGTTTTTGAAAAGGAGACAATTTTTAAATATAGTACATTATGCAACAAGTGCGCGAAGAAAATGACTTATCCAGGAGTCGTTTTCGCCTGAGCGCAGAGAATAAAATTGCAGGAAGAACATTTAACTAAAGAAAAAGACTCTGAAGTTTTACTGATGCTTGTATATAAAATAGATTCAAGAATAATCTAACCACTAGAATTTGCTCAGAAACAAATTAATGCTACTGAGACTAAAGATCTGCAATTATTACGTTACATTAGCCTCTAGAGGGCTGGAAAGCCAATATATTGGCGCACCCCCTGATCCACCCTTTGCCCGTGATCGATCAATGATTTAAGATACCTTTTATGCCAGTTTTCTGTTGATATGACCTCTGAAATTCTGTCCCTCTAAAGGTTAAATAAATGTACTTCAGCTTGTTTTTCACGGCTTTAACATCCTCTCCCCACCTCCCCCCATTCTAAACGTGTTTAAAGAAGTTCCATTTCAAAAAACATGAGCCGGTCTATTTAAATGCAGTTAGACGTTTTTACTGCACTGGCGCCGTGAGAAAACGTCAACAAACAGTTTGTATTTTTTCGTTCCACTTCTCGTTCACGCGCTATTAGCTCTATATAGACATTGTCTTGCCGGGCGTCCGATCGTCTAACGATAAGCAGACGAATTTAGAGCGACACATAAGCTTTATTTATACTTGTCTGTACAACACAGCGCGTAAATTCACTATATATAGATATATCTAGTGTATGTGCGTATGGCAGTTGAGCTACCATCCAACGTCGTTTCACCTGTTTACACGTCTTTGCAGGCACGTCAGTGAGATACAGCACGCATGATCCTCGTTGCGATGTGCGCGTGTTAATACGAGTTCAGTGTTTTCACTGAAATCGCGTCGAGCCTCCGAGGTTAGGGTCGGCTGCTTTGTTGACTTTCGAGTCTTTTCCTTTTCAAATGAAAAATCTCTCTGTTATGATTGCGAGAGTTGAGTATTCATGCGTTTACACGTGCTACAAGTGCCATCGTGACACAAGAACTGCTCTTTCATGAAAGTGTCTGCTGTCGTGTCCTGTGAATCAAAATATCATTAGACGATTTTATCATCGGTGTTTGCACTCCACCGTGGCGAATGATTTTGAACTTAACGATCAGCAACTGATTTTTTTTGGAGAATTAGCAACAAAAACTCTTTTAAACCATGGCAGTTTACGAAGCTGGTGAAAATTCTAGTTGGAGACTAAATATAATAACGCAATTACGTGATAGGAACAAAACCCAAACACACTGTTATTTAGATCTTATCTCCCTACGTACGTCTTTTCAACTATTTTTATAAATTAATTTAATTAATATTTAACAAAATTAGTCTGATTTTTTCACATTTCCAATTATTATTTAACTTTCACAAGTACATTGTATGAGTGTAAATAATAAAAATTTCTATTAATAAGACCCATATATTTACAGACAATCGACTTTTTGACAATGCCAACACATTGCGAGGAGAGAACTTACAACTGTCCATTGCCAATGAAAAATTGCGTACTGAAGGTGCCAGTGGTGTTACTGGTACTGGTAGTAATGCAGCACTCGAGGCAAAACTATTGGCGCAAGCTGATGAGCTCACTATGTTGCATAGGAGAAGAGGTGAACATACTCAACAAATTGTTGACTTGAATAGTAAATTACAAGAAGCCATGAAAGAACTTCAACTTAAAGAATCAAGGTATTCTTTAAAGTTTTGCATATATTAAATTTAATTAATGGTGCATTCAATGTAATCCTGTAATGTTTCACAGTTTGGCTGAAAAAGTTGATGTTAATAATGTTCTACGAGCAGAGCTAACAAGATACGCTGCTAGAGAAAAGGAATTAGAAAACATCAATCAAATGCTCAAAGATGAGCACCAGGCTTTGCAACTAGCCTTTGCCTCTTTGGAAGAAAAACTAAGAAAAGCACAAGTAAAATATTGTTTTTATCTCTGTGAATATTATTTTCAATTTGTAAATACTATTTCTCATTTTCTAGGAGGAAAACCGCCAACTAGTAGACAGGTTGATTAAATACAAGTCAAAAGATGCAGAGAAAATGAATGAAGAAAACGATAACTTTTTAAAGTAAGTTGAAATTTTATTAGTAGTAGCAGTAGTTTTTGATTATCTTTTTCAAAAAAAATACATGTGTTTTTAAATAATTGTTGATCACTTGTAGTATGTTATAGTCGTAGCACAAAATCAGTCCCTGACATATTAGAAATAGTTTAATTTTTAACCAAGCTCATTTAACAGGAATCTCCGTTTCGAGTCTTTAAGTGTATAATTGGGTGTTACAAATTAGCATAAATTTTAGATATTAAAAAAAATTAAGGACTTTTATTAAATAACACAAACATTCACTAACTGGCATGATACATGATACTAATGAAGTGTAGAAATTTTTGTTGACTAGAAAATTGCTTATTTTATTTGCTTTATGAACTTGACTAATCTTCTAGTCTCAACCCATAATTTTCATTAAAATTTAGGTAATCCAATGCACATTTTGGATGAATTCAGTTCTAGTTAATAACCTGTTATCACTTGTTTCTCTTGCTGAATAGCATTAATCAATTATTACTTGTTTGGCACTGTCATTTGTATGGTACCTCAAGTTTTTCATCCTATGTCCAACTTCTGTTATATTCTTCGTAGCCACTTCACTGTGCTTGACATTTTCTTTCAGTGAGAGTTTCACCAGCCCGACAGCCTTTTTAATGCAAACGATTTCAAAGTTTGGGTAAGTTAAAAACTAAAACAGATGATAAACAGACTTGTTATGCCTAACACCAAATCGCTTTTGGGCTGGTAGCAAACAACCTGCTACATTATTTGGAATTATTTCTGTAAGACATTGCAGATCAATGTTAACTATTTACATGACAAAATTTGCGACAACTGATTGATAGAAACCTAGCAGGTAACATATCTAATGTAGATATAAGTTGTAAAAAATGTGACAATGAACCTGCTGATTGCACCTATTTAGATAGTGCATGTATGTTTAAGTTATAGATTGCTGGTTGTTTATTTGTTGTGTGTTTTATAAGTGCATGTATATCTTCACTCATGACTACAAAATTATGCCTTCTGAGCAAATATTACGCGTCTAAAGTACACATATATAATTAACAAAAACAATTCATTTTCCAGAAAAAGACAAGCCAAAATGCAAAAAGAATTAGAAGATGCAGCTCGAGATACTAGAAATGCCAGTCCAGATAGAGGTGGTACATTAGAAGGAACAGCGCCTGTTATTCCGTCATCGTTGCCAACGAAAATTGCCATGAAGTTTGTACGTTGACGTTCATATAAGACATGTTGTTCATGCATTGTTCCTTATAATACTTATACCAAAATTCCATTAACTAATAGTCCACTGAAAATACCAAAAACATAACAAAATTTTACGCGTTAAATTAAAACATTCCATCGAACAAATTGTTGTTATATAGAGAGAACTACGATATACCTTTATATTGAAAGAAAATTTATAGAATAGTGATACGTAACAAATGAAGATTTGTTCCTAGGTTATTAACTAGAATAGATAGTGATATATATAGTTTTATATAGGCCTTCACAGAAAAATTCAAAAATTGCGTTATTGCATATTTATACCAAATGTAGTCTGTGATTCTCAATCATTAAAATTAAAATAGCATTTGTTAAAAACAAGGATTTTTATAAATACATTTATAAATTGTTACGGGCTGAAGATCATGTTTGTTAGGTAACACATGTTAGTTTCATCTACGATAGTTACTGTAATCATGTTGAAATTCGTTTATACTGACTGTTTTCGTACAGGTGTTTCAAAATGTTTTTGAATAAAAATTATACATCAGATTTTCCAGAAAAAAAGTATTTGAATTCATATACATTTAAATAACAAAAACAAATTTGTATTTTGAAGCTATTGCGTGATTAACAAGTAACTAATAAGTACGTATTTGTGAATTTTGATACAATTTATTTAGTAAAACTTGTAGTCAATAACTAATCTATACCATAGATGCTAGACTTCATTTGTACAGAAAATATGCACCGTAAAATTATATTGCCGCAACGTAAGCATTTAACTATGCGCTTCAGTAGTATATTATAATCCTTTCATCTTATTTTTCCAATTCAAGAGTTACAAACGGTTGCGGTTGTCTCAATTGATAATTTTTTTCTACTTACTTATCTGTAATCAACTAATGCGTTTATTCATACTGAGTCTCGACTGGGCGAGTAGACGCACACACGGCGTTTGAATCGCCGAGAGTAGTTGGGGAGCACCAAACTCTATACGTATATCCATCAACGCGATGAGTTTTTCGATCTTGAAAAAAGTATTTTATTCTGTGAAAAAGGGGAAGGAAAAAAATGTTCATCTGCATGAGTAGTGAGATTAATAAATTTAGATTTATAAAAAATTCAAACAAAACAAATCAAAACAAAGAAAGACCGTACACAATTACTCATGGCTTTCATATACATTAAACACACGGGTAACATGTTAACTTGTATCACAGCCATACGCTTCAATGCATTTCATTTACATTCTAATGTATATAAGAGTTTGTGTGACAAATTATTCAGCAAATACGTGTATGTTATAACCCTCGTTGCAGAATGCTCACGAGGGTGAGGTAAATGCCGTCAGATGGTCGCCAACGGACAGGATACTGGCTACAGGTGGAGCTGATCGCAAGGTCAAGTTGTGGGACATCGCCAAAGGTATGCAATGATTTGAATCAATTTTTATTCAATTTTATCTCATTATTTTAAACGATTGAATGCTAGCTATTCGAAAAATACTTGAAAAAGCTTGGCACAGAGTATTTACTATAATGACAATTACAGAAGCTCGAAAAAAAATCATTCTCAATAACAGCCGAAGTGCCTCTTATTGTTTTCATATTTCGCACTCGAGCTTTCGGTTCCTTATTATTTCGTTCTTGTTGAAAAAACCCAACAATGAATGAAAAAAACTACTCCACCGCCTTGCGATAAATAGTGCATTGAAAAGGATTAAAGATTAAAAAGACAAGATTCTTCGGAGTATCCCTCGTTATTTGCGCAGATTCCAGCGGGTGAAATAATTTTCACGGCCGCAATTTCCTTCACGGCCTGGTAACGATGCAGAAATTCCTACACGCGTAGGCGTGTTTATTAAAAGCTCGAGGAGAATAAAAAAAGGCATGAATCCCGCTCGCTTCTCCTTGAGGGATTCTATTTATCAAAAGCTCTACATCTGCGCGAGTGACGGTATGCGCTTTGGTAATCTTTTTCAAAAATAAGTTATGTTGTCTCATCTGTCTTGTTAAAAATAATTGTGCTCTATACATGTTACTTTACATTCGAGCCAAGCCTATTATACGTCATTTCCGAGGCACTGGGAGCTTCTTTTGAGCTGACATTATTAAAGTGGCCCTCTCCGAGCATTTTTTTTCAATTTTTTTATTAATAATACGGGTACGTCGTTGTTTTTTTCGCTTTATATGTAAAACGATTGTCACTTTTTCCAATATTATATCATATACTCGTTTATATGCGCGAACATACGAAATATCGATATTTCGTGCGACATACATATCCCTGCATACACATATATATTGCTGTTTTGCTTTGCAATTCTGTAGTATCGGTCTCGGACATCAGCGCCAATATTTTAAATTTTTTCCACATAGACGCGCCTGCATATAAGCACGAGAGAGAGTATTATACGTTCGGGTGCGTGCTTGTTTGCGAGCGCGCAATGTGTGGCAGCTATGCGTGAAAATGAATATAATACTTTATACATTCTCATATAGGTGCATTCAAAATGAAAAGTTCCGATTGGGCAAGGCTCTTCGGAACAATAATAGTGAAATTATTTATAGAAATTGGATGTACTTTCAAGAGCCAACGCCGTAAAAGTCGATATTTCACACGCGCGTATAATTTCCTCGCCAATTCCTTGATTAACTTAATCACTTGACTTACAGGTAGTTACGAATGCAAAGGAATGCTGATGGGCAGCAATGCCGGAGTCATGTCCGTCGATTTTGATAGCGGTGGCAATTACGTTCTCGGAGCCTCAAACGACTTTGCGAGTCGCGTCTGGACCGTCGCGGATCTTCGATTAAGGGTAAGTTATATTTTTTACTATCACATTCCTTCAATAAATGTATCGAAATTTGCGTAAATGTATTATCGAATCATCGTTTTTATGAAACAACTCGTTTTGCGCCTGGCGAGAAAAAGAAATATATTCTTCTCAATTCCAGTCGTACAAAACTGCGGAACAAATCGATTATCGGGATATCCATACTACTGGCCATAAAAGCACGATTCCTCAAATACAAACGAAATATACCTGCGAGAAAATCCCTTTTAATGCGATATTCTCGGCGTGATTCAAGGCTTACGTTGCATACAAAATGACAAAGCAAAAAAAGTCGGCCAACCGGACCGACTAGCGGTTGTACAGAGCCGAGCGTTACGCTGCTGCCGCCTCAGTGTCGTCGTCGTCGTCGACTTTGGAGCGTTGCAGCACGGGAAATGGCTGTTTTTTCGCCTCATTACGCTTAGTCGCATAAATAGGAAAAGATGCGCAACTGCTGCGTACACGTATAACAGCTGCAAACTCGCTGCTGACAATACACTTTTCCACGCACCGCAGCGAGAAAGTTTGCTCGCGCTTCAATCGTGCGCTACATCCGCCCGTCTCTATAATGCATTACACGCGGCGGCCACTTGCGAGTATACTTTGCCTCCGCGCGCACGCAGCAGCTAGTCGAATGATTTTGATTTTAACGTGCAGCAGCAAAGAAGAAAACGTCATTAAAACTTTTTCCCCAACGACACTATCTGCTCGGAGCCGAGACTGCGCGGACACGGCGCAGGGAGGAGGAGACGCAAGCACGCCGGGTTATTCAAATATTTTAACAACTTCATGAAAAGCTTTACACGCCCGGCTTTGCCTCGCTATTTTCTTACGACAGTATTTTTCGTGGAAAACGCAAGGAGGGAGCCAGCGAGCGAGTGGGAGGAGAGAAAGAGAGGAAAAGGAGCTTATTCAACGGCTTTCTTGTGTATTGTAAATAATATGCCTGCTTAGGTTCGTTCGCGCATACATAAAGCTCAACTGCAAATCGAGAGAATGTTTCAGTTGGAAAGTTTTCGACAAACTATTGCCGCGCGCACATTAAGTTCGAAGTTTATCTTGCGCGTATGCGCGTGTGTCGGCATTATGCGTTCGCATATCGTTATATCGCGCAAGATGCTTATAACACTCGATGATCGTATTTCTCGCGCTGTCGCGTTCCTATATCGAGCGACTATGCGAGTTCGCTTCCTTACTTTCTTTTACGCTGCTTCTGCTGTTGCTGCAAGCTCGAAAAATACGACAAATTCTTTTCTTCCGCAGACGTAACTTAGAGCGAGAGTATACCGATGAGCGTATTACTCGCTTAGGAGGTGGAACGAGAGTAGCACATCTTATGAGCCTCTTTCGCATCAATGTACATAAATAATTGTTTTTCTCGCCTTTTCTTTCTCTCTCTTTCTCTCTCTCTCTCTCTCTCTCTCTCTCTCTCTCTCTCTGTGCATGATGAGCCTCTTTCTTTTCATCATTCAGCCAGACGTTGAACAACGCAGCAGTAAAAGCAAGAGGCATCGCACGCAGGAAGCTAGTCAGAAAACGAGATAGTAAAGTTGAAAGCTACTTGAACTTGGTCTATGCACTCTGCTCTCGTGCCAGGGCCGAAGAGGCCGCAAGCTCTCATCCTGATGAGATATATAAACTCGCGCGCTGTCGCCGTAGTCGCAGTCGTAGTCGTCGCCGTTGCCACGAAGCTTTTGTTTTGCTTTTGTGCGAGGCTCGGCACGCCGTACATAACGCAAAACACAAGTCCCGTTGTAACATTTTGATTCATTAGCTTGGAATTCTTGCTGTGGGGTAAAAGCTCGTGCCCGAGAGCAGCGACCGCACACATTGCAAGCTCAACAATGCAATGTGTAGTAACGCTATACCTGCTTGTTTTCGTCTTTTAATACGCGCGCGAATGTATTATTTGACCATACTCGAATACATTTACTCTTACTTAAATCTCCTCCGCGCTGGAGCTTTATTGCTTTTCCCTTGACGGTATACATAATTTCTTCATGTTTGAACTTATACGTGCATGCGGCTATTCTTCGTCGCGTAAACAGTCATATTTGAATTTTACAACCGTTCGTAACTCGAGAGGAAATCTGGCATGAAGTTTGAGCCATTTCACTGCGCTCGGTATCTGTCGTTCTCTCTCTCACTCGTACTCTTTTGTCCTGTTACACTTGATCGGGCAAAAAAGCCCTGGGTGAAGCAGAGTGTAAGCGTATAAATACGTATGTCGATGTCTTTTGCGCGATACTTAATGTGATTATTCCAGCTCTGAGGCGTGCGTGTGTTTATTTTTCTTCTTTCTCGATTTGCCTTTTTTTCTCCTTTCACACGTTCGTTTCATTGAATTAAAAAAGAGACCCAACCGCTGCTGCCGCTGTTTCATTTCCGAGATTGTTCGGGTAATGGCGCGTAAAAAGCTCGCTGCACGCGTACATATTGATGCGATGCGGTTACTTTTCTTACATATACACACCATTATCTTGTATACATTGGCTATTTGCACAATTTCAGCGCTTCGAGAGAGAAATTTATAATTCGCTAAACGTAAATGGACTCGTGGCTCTTTTTCTCACGCATATTTGTCTGAATATATTCGTAGCGAAAATTATTCATGTGCAATTTAGAGGAAAAAAAATGATTCTGGGCTTTAAGTCTCGACACATTAAAGTATATTGAAATTGTAGCCAAAAAGCTCTTGGGTTTATACGAGGATCATTATCGTACGCGCATCCCTTGGAAGCTTTGATAATTCGTTTTTACTATTCATAAATATAGTAGTAGATAACTCACTGTCCATAAATATAGTATAGTATATAACTTTCGTGCCGTTAAATTTAATCTGTGCTAGTATCCTGCATATGTAAATCTCAAAGCTGTAATAAGATTAAAAGTTCAATCGCTTTTTATTTTTGGGCAAACAAATTTAGGTTTTAATTCATTTGAGTTTTTGATCTTTTATAATTTTTATAGCACTGTATGGCATAAGTTCACATTTATGACACGCTTTTCTGTGGCATAAGTCGCACATTCTGGCACCGCGGCGTTCGCATCACACTCGCATACGCTCGTGCGCTAGCCTCACTCCGCGGTACCAGAAGTGCGACTCATGGCTCGGA
>CACVKI010143046.1:124-10339 GCA_902732785.1 Trichogramma evanescens | reverse complement strand
GACCGTTCTTCACAAAAATCAAATGTAATGATAAGTGAAGGGGACTAAATATTTAGCAACTACTGTTAAATATTTTTATAACTTTTTTCAAAATGTTAGGTCTTACAGTGTTGCCACGTCGTCTGCACACTATCACGGTCGTACGCGAAAAACAGCAAAATTTATGTCAAAAAGTATTAATTTCTTTGTATAATGTGTGGAAACTCATATTTATGAAGTGATCAAATTCATCAGAAACATCTAAGCTACATTGACATAGGTTTTTTTTTCATTTCTCATCGTTAGAAATGATCGAAATTTACGTTAATAGTGTTGAAGGCGTGTGCACACTACCTACAAGCCCATGTTAGCCATGTTAATTTTGCAATTTTCGAAATCAATTTACTAAAAAACTAGTGCGGTTAAAAATTCTGAAAAAAATTACAGAGCTCTCCAGTATAGTAAAGAATAATATTATGCACTTTTTTTTTATTTCTCATCGTATCGATGTGACCACCGTACATCCTTAAATAATCAATCACGTGTGATCGTTGAAGCGGAATATTTATTAATATATTCATTCGTCGTCTCTAAATTAAAAACCAAATTCTTGTACACATGTGAACTCGTTCGTATACCTACAACGTACGTCCAAACAGTTATGATGAACAGTTCTCACATGACAATTAGGATAAGTTGAAACAGTATGGCAATTTGAAATAATTTTGACACTTTAGACGCATAAGTACTTTCCAGGAACAAATGCAAGTGCGTTGCATTAATGATTTCAAAGAATAATAAAAGAATTATGCATGCGTATAGTACAAGCGCGCACGATTTAATATGCATGCGCGTCAGCCAAGCGATTAGTTTTCCTCCCGGCGTTGATTATTCGGCCTTTTTATGCAGCAATTACGAAATATTTGCGATACTTGCACATACTCGCCGCTGCCGGCTGATATCCAGAGATACGGTGCCCGAGCAATATCGGTCAATGCTGCATTCGAAACAAATAATTGTAGCACACATATATTTTATGCGTACACATGCTCAAACTGTCTTTTTCCTTTCTTACCTTGTTGCAATTATAGCTGAGAGAGCCGCGAGTGCGCTTGTATTTGAATTAGATAAATGCGCGAGAATAGAAAAGTATGATTTGTTTCCGTGAAACGTTTCGTTCACGTATACACACGCACACATATGGAAGATTCGATCATATGGAAAACGTTGGCGTTTTTACCCACTCGCAGCTTGTTCCTTAAATTAAGTAATAATGCGAGCTCGAAAGATTGCAAGAGGCGTCGTAATCGAAGGAGCTCAGTAGTATCTGCATCTCTCGGCTCGCTCCGAACTGCCTCGCGCGCGATTAGGTCGTAAAATTTTTCGAGCTCGCGACGAAGAAAAAAAATTCCAGCTAGTACCGTTAGCGTCCTTTGCGTTTGTATACATATATAATACCTGTAGTGTACGTGTCTATACATGTGTCTTTGTGCTGCGGGACATACATATACTGGCTCGAGAGCCGGCTCTATACATTATAAGTATACATCAGTGAACCGGAACTTGGATCTATAGACCGCGCGCCGCGTATGCTAGGAAAAACATAAGGAGGCTCGCTTGTGCGGAAACCAGCTAGCGCTAGTGCTCGCGACCCATTTTGCAAGTGTGCTCGAGCGACTTTTTCGACGATACGGTGACAAAAAGTGCCAATACATGATCGTGGGACTCTATATATAGACCGTGCCCATAAGCCATCCTTTTCTTTATAAACATCGGCTCGTCGTAAATTTTTTTCCAGCCTCGGATTTTTAGTGCACTAATCTCGAGCACGAACGGGGTATAGGTCATTTTTTGCCGCGTCCAACACAGCTTGGTGTGATCTGTGTGCGCGCGCCGTAATAAGCTCGCGTGAAAATCGCCGCTGGTCTCTGCCAAAGAGACCCTACGCAGGGAAAACTGTTTCATTGTTTAGTCGAAAGTCTTTTAAGAGCTTTATGTCTTTTACTGCAAATCTCGGCAACGCTGATAGGATTTCCATTTTTCTCAATGTGTCATTGTACTTTTTTCTGCTACAAGTAGATAATTCGATACTTCCATCCAGTTGCACTTTGATTTCTAAGCATAACATGGCTTCACGGCATGAAAAGACGTTACTTTCGGAAATACATATTTCTCGGAAGAAAATTTCTCCAGCTAACGGGTGTTAAACTCATTGCAGTTCAGTCAGCTCCACTTTCGATACATAATCGCGGGAGAACTTCGATACGTTGGATCTGCTCAACTGCAATAAGAGCTAAAAAACCACGAACGAGTTGATAATGAATGGCTGCTGTGCTCGTTGTACCGTACCACAACAAAATTGTATTCGTAAATAAATGTGTCACATGCGTGAAATGAGTTTGCAAAGCACATAAGGCCATTGACGTCGAAAATTTGTCGTCACATTTTCACGTAAAAAACAACATTCGGTATCCACTGTGTATCTTACGTTTTTTTTACGAAATTAAATAAAAACATCACCTTTTTCATGTACCTATACCCTACGAAGTCCGGTAAAAATTTAGAGAGGAGAAAATGATTTTCGAGCAATTTGCCGGATCTTTACTCGCGAACTCGCTACGGGCGGATACGGGAACGGGGAGCATTTATATATGTGCTACTGCTTTCGACACGAGGTATCGCTGGCACTCTGGAGCTAGCATGGTATCCCTTGCACATGTTCTTCTGCTTCTCTTGTATACTTGTACGCATAATTTTATGCTGCAGATATGTGTACATATTTTTTACAAAATAACTCGTTGAGAAAAGTTGTGAAGCTATCTATTTTCTAGAACTTCGTCGATAATTAATTAATCATTGTAATTTTGTTATTCTGATTAACTGTCAAGGTTAATGCCAAAGAAAAAGTCGTTACATGCACGTCTTTTTTTGCTTTATTTTTACAAATTCGATATTCTAGTTTTGTGTTCGATTTAAATCTTCTCTGAACTCATGTTTGCTTAATTCTTGATGGGCAATTTTAAAACTCATTTCTTATTAAAATATAAATCATTCAGGATTTTTCTTTGAACAAATGCACATAATAAGTATACATCTCATGAAACTATGTCATTTCTTTATGTGAAAAAAAATATAGTCATGCATAGAGAAAGGTATAGAAATAGTCGATAGCTGTGGGAACTTGAAAAATAATCTGAGCACGAGGAGGAAAGTGCAGAGGCAGAGAGAGGGCGTTTTTCTGCTTTTTATTTCGCCAGAAGCGAGTCCAGGGTAATGAGAAATCCTCGAGTATGTTTCCGCGCGACGAGGAAAGGGGGAGGGACGCGCGACGACGTCACCAGAGCGTCGATTTCCAGTTGAGAGAGCATCTTTCTTCAAGTCGAAGATGAAGAGCGAACGAACGAACGAACGAGCGAGTGAGGCAAGGCAAGCCGAGCCAGGGTAAAAAAAAGGTCCGTGGAAGTAGTCATTGCTCTCCGCACGCTGATCGTATATGCTATATACCTATACAGGGAGTCGCGGAGTCGAGCAAAGAGGCTGTGTGAGAGAGAGAGAAAGAGAGAAAGAGCGGCTCGTACAAATATATAGGCTAAGAATACAGGTATATGGACGTCATATTCGCGTTCTTAGAATTGGACCTCTCATCGGTCGTCTTTCCATTGGACTTTCCATTAGCAGCTTCCCAAAGAAAACGAACGAAGTGTGCTTGCTCGCGTCCTGTCCTTTAGCTAGCCTGCAATTATCGCCAACTCGAATGATATATTTTTCCCTCCATCCTCTCGCTCGCTCCTCGCAGACCAATTTCTTATTTTTATCATCTGAGCCGTCGCTCCTACCTAACTTGCTTGTATAGATATATAGCATATATACGCGGCTGTATCTGCAGTGCGCTATATTGAACTGCACGAGGCATTGTTGCCGCGCGCGCGCATTACCGGGAAACAGTGTCCGGCGAAGAAAAAACTTTTCGATCACCACCGCGTCTTATATTCGTGTGTAAACTCGCAGGCGCGCGCAATTCACATCCGCACTTATTTATCCAAGTATATTAGTCGATTTGCTACGATAGCCATGAGTTAGCGCGTTCGTTATAGTACACTCGTAAAACTCGCAAAATAGCTGTTGCTTACTCTCGAGCTAAGCTTTTCTAACTCAACGATCAACCAAATGAATCAAACGAAACGAATAGAATATCAGCTTGAATGATCTGCTTGACATGTAAATAACAAAGCAACAAAGTGGCCGAAAACTCATATGGGTGCTTCGGCCAGTGAGGATTATCTCCTGGCACTTCCGAGTCAACGGGAAGAGGCTTTGTTTTGCGGCCGTTGTGTATTACGTTACGATCGAGGTATTAGTTGTACAACACATTTTTAATTCCTTCGTGACATCGAAGATCGATTTGTGACATTTCATATAGAGATTCTAAAAATTAAACTATGTATGTAACTAACTATGTATGTAACTATGTATGTAACTAGAAATGTTAAACAACAGCACTGACTTTTCGACTAAAAATGATTATTCAACTATTTTAAAATATACTACCATTTTAGTTAGTATCCCTTTTTTCTATTCTAAAGGCTCTTTTATGTCCAAAAAACTTTTTCACAAGCCAAAAACTGGTCACAAAATGTAGAACTGTTCGACTAAACTTATTGACATAACACTAAATGAAAAATTTAATCTATTAGCAATCGGAATGTTTCGTTCAAATTGAATTATTAGCAGAGGAAACTCTAAATTTGGATCGACCATGCAGACTAATTGTTTCCACGAGATATTTTTGAAAGAATTAGCCATGCGTGCTAATCGAACTAACTTAATTTCAATAAACGAAATCTCA
Organism: Trichogramma evanescens; assembly: GCA_902732785.1. Classification (NCBI taxonomy): domain Eukaryota; kingdom Metazoa; phylum Arthropoda; class Insecta; order Hymenoptera; family Trichogrammatidae; genus Trichogramma; species Trichogramma evanescens. Next base: position 5,514 of record CACVKI010143046.1, on the reverse strand, counting down.
GAGAAGAAGGGCTATTTTGAATTTCGGAATAAAATTAAAATAAACGATAAACTTCGATGAAATTGTTCATATCATGAAAAAAAGCATGAAACTCGCGAAAGTTAAAGTAGTTGCGGGCATAATACGCTAAGCAATCACGAAAATTAATATGCGTTCGCGAATAAATCGCAGATGAACGGAAGAAAATTTCTGATGCACGAAGAGCGTGCAGTGCAAGCACATATCTTTGAAATTTGTCTTTTCGCATGCGGTTAAATTTTCGTCGCCGGCTGATGAAATATGAAAAAGGGGAGCAGCAGCGCAGAGTGCGGCGTGGCTGCACCGAGCGCCGACTCGTTCAAGCTATAGCGGACCAAGATTGGAATCGCGAATGACCCGGCGGAAGCTACACGTGCAACTCTCCAGTGCAGAGCGAGTGACAAGAGATACGACTTTACTAATTCAGCGACTCCGCAGCCGAAATAGTTGGCCATTCACTCGTGGAACCCTCTACCCCACGTACCCGCTAGCGTGGGCCACTACTGCAACTGCAGCTTTTCAAATATCACGTGTGTTGTGTGTGTCTACGAGCTCTATATGCGGAGCTTGGTACGAGCTCTTGAATCTTTTGGGCTCGACGAACTCGAACTCCCGGGCCTCGATTACCGAGCCATGGATCGTAACACAGACTAATCAATGACTATATCACTGGGTCAGGCTAAAAATTGGCAAGTTTTCGCTGTGCACGAGTCTGCGATCGGTGCGATATTATACAGAGTGACAGAGTCAAGCGGTGCGACAATGGCGCAACGAAGGCAATGGCCGCTAATCCGAGAGGTGCGCTCCGGTATTATCTATATATATACACAAGAAGAAGAAGCCAGAAGCAGCGGCCAGAGAAGTGGTGGTAGAGCCGCCGCGCGCTTTAAAGAAAGAGGTGTAGTCACTCGCGACGACGACGGTCCCGGAAACTCGCTGCGCCTCGCGCGAGTCAATGACACACACGTATTATATACTGTTTACATCTATACACACTATACTATGCCAAATGCACGTAAACTGCACCGCGCCGAGCGCTGAGTCGTGGACTCTATATATCTAGGTGGATGTAGCGTAGTGGGAGCTGTGCTACCTGCTGCTCCTGCTATACGTGTGAGCGTATACAAGCAAGTGCAAAATGAGAAGGCGCGCGAGCTGCGGCGCTTTGGCATTGTTGTTGTTGTTGTTGCTGCTGCTGTTGTCGTCGACTTTCAAGCGAAAAGTAACGCCACTGTAAACCTAAAGGCGTAGGTGCTGTCTTGCGCCTCTCTCTCTCTTTCGCTCGAGCGCCAACAACCTGTGACACAAACATATAATGCTCACGACTAAGCTATAAAACTGGGATTATTAATTCCAAGTAACTTAGCTATTGTAATACAACTATTGTCATCTTTTTTTTCTTCGATTACTATATGATATGATCTTATAAAACTTCCGAAGCAGAGTTAAATTCTTTTTTCATTTATCAAATTAGGTAAATTCTGGAGAAATCATTTGATTTTTTCGTCGCGTATAATTGTTCATTTGCAACACCATTAAAAAATTGATTACTAAAAGTTTGTATAGTCACAAGTATCTTGATTTTCCATGATGATTGATTTGGATAAAGTTCGGAGAAAAAAATTCAAACAGTCAGATACGAAGAAGTACGTAAGCATTTCAAGTCAAAAAGGTTACATATGCCATGCGTAAAAGTCAAAAGTTGGACTAATATAAGAAGACATTGTAAAGTAAAGCAAGTGCAGATTATGTACATACTGCATCAGTACAGTAAAGAGAGAGATAAAAAAATTCTGTATATAGAGAAAGAGAGAAAGGCACGAGGCAGTTCTTCGAAGATTATTAAAGTCCCCCGAGGACATGAATGGACTCGACTATATGTGTATATAAGCGGCAGCAGTGGAGAACGACAATGCGCGGATGCGTCCTGTGCACTAACTCAGCTCTAATTATGTCATAACAATTTCACTCGCCCGCAGAGAGAGAGAGAGAGCCCCATCGACTTTTGCCCCTCCTCAATCTTCGTTTCGCACTGCCTCTCTTTCTCTCTCTATCTTTTCCATTCTTCTTTCGCAGCTCTCTTTTGTTCGCTCGATCGCGCTTTCGTTTTTTTTGCTCCCTCTTTCATTTTTCTAATGCTCGCTAGAGCGCTGAACGCCGTTTATCGTACATGTACATCGGATTTAGACCAACATAGAGCAAAGCGCGCAACATTAACGCTGATTGCATTTATTTATAGGTGCACCCACAGACCATGATCGGTTTCACTTTGCTCTCGCAGCACAAGCGCAGAGATAGTATCGAAAATCAACTTAATAATAATATCTCTAGATAATCGCCTCTGCAATAAAAGAATTACGTAAATTGATTATTTATTACTTGATTGTTTCTGTATTTCATTTACAACTGTGCTTACGAGTGGAATATTTTGTTTTTTCAATGTTAGTATTTTATCGTTTTGAGAAAGGTGCTTTCAATTTAAATGACACTACTTTTTTTTGTCTCTTTGAAAAGTTGAAAAACATGACATTTTTTGCCAAATATCTAACCAATACCCTTTTGGATAATAATTATATGCGCCCAATATAATTTTCACACATCATTCAGCATAAAGTGATGGGTATATTTAATTTTATATCAATACTTAATCCTTCGTTTCTAAAATTATTGACGTTTTGACCACAATTTGTACGATGAAAAACCAATGGACGATACAATATTGATATAATAATACTGAAAGTAATGCAAACTATTGTTTTCATTCAAAGAGCCAGGAACGGTCATTCCAAATGTTAGTGTCATCGTTTTTTGTGTAAATTTGAAAATTTTTACTTGAGAATTCTCTGTAAGTCTTTACGTAGCTTCTCTGCGCCTGCAGAGATATTGAACGTGCTCATTCCAGGCAGGTTGAGCGGAAGCAAACGTATATAGGCCTTGATTATGTTTTTATGTTTCCTCCTCATTTTTCCCATCTCTGCACGTATTGTTTCTGCGAGCGCCTTCCACGTACTCCTTTTCCCCTTCCCGATTCTGCTCCCTCGCTATGCTTCTACTGTGTGCAGCTCGCTCGCGCGGTATCAGCGTGCAACGGTGCTGTTGCTGCTGCTGCTGCCTGGTCCATGCGACCACCTTCCCATTGTTCGGCGAAGACGACGCGCGTTTTCCACCTCACGAAGATTATGTATTCCACATGAGCTCAATGATATTAGAATGCTATACAAGTAAAAGAACCCAAAGAGCAGAATAGAGATGCTATCATATTGTTTCGTATAATACCGAGTGTTTAGATCACGAATCTTTCCGCAGACTCGTTTCTGCGTGTGCAGAGTTACTTGTAAGACTGTAAGAGATCATGCTTTATTAAACTAAAATCATTCTTATCTGGCGAAATCTGTGCGAGAATTTACACTCGAAAATTTAGTCGATGAAAGAATGTGTAACATGCTAATGAGTTGACTTAACGATTATCTCGAACATACATGATTATCTAGGAACATTAGACTTTCAATTTTTCATGAAAGGTTGCAAAAGTTATAAATATAAAACTACCTTATACTATTGATAAAAAATACAAGCAAATATATTAAAAGTCCTTGAAAATTTACTTTTTCTCCCGATTCAATCTCTCTCTCTTTCTGAAAAATATTTTATGGATAAATTAATTATTTAAATAAATGCGTATGAAGTTGAATTAGTGCCATCCAATGAAACTTTATTGATTGATTTTTTTCTGCAAACAAAAATCCATTTGCTTGGTATCTTTTCTATCTTTATGATGGAAATAAAAACAAGTCAGAGCAAAGGGTCAGTACAACTGATCATGCAGCAAAAATCATTCAATCGGCTCTCGATAACCAAACTCTTCAACTAGTGAACTAATTGATTCAAACCATTCAGCTTCTATCCATTAACGAGCAGCAGAATTATTCATTCGTACCAATTAACAGTGCTTGGAAAACGGATTTTAGTGGTATCAAAATATATATGTATTTATACAAAATACATCTATATTATTTAATATAACTGAAGCATACTCGCATTTTTCTTTAATCCCAAGTCAAGTTTGAGTTTCAAAGACGCAGATGTATGTATGGAAAAAAGCTCTCTCTCTTTCTCTCACGCGCGCGCTCGGTCGCGGAAAAAAGTAAGCTCGTTGGAGATGAAGAGAGAGAAAGAGAGAGAAGAAAAGCCTCCGAAAATACGAAATCACGAGCAAACATAATTGACCCGTTGAAGTTTTAAACAAAGAAACAAGTCGGAGAAAAGATTTTCAAGAAGCAAAGGAGAAATAGAGAAAAAGAACGAGTGGGAGAAAGATTTAGTAAGACGAAGAAAGTCCGAAAAAGAAACAGAAGAGGTGAGCGAGAGCAGTACGCGCATGTGTGTCTACGCGCACAGGAAGAGAATTAATGCCCAAGAATTTCTTGTTCTTCGGATGTAGAAAAAAAATTGAAGCAGAAAAGAAGCAAAGTGTTTGCAAAAAATTAGCTTGTCGATTACTACTATATGTTCGCATGCTGTATATAAAGCACGAGCATATTTAATAACGACGGACACACGTAAAAAAGTCCGAGAAAACTCAACGAAAGAAATCCACACCAATATAAGCTTTTGTATGCAATTGTCGGATATACAAGGACTAAATCTGTATATATCATAGGTCATACAGCCAGACTTCCACTCGAGGAGAAAAAGGAAGGTGTACAGCCGGGCGAGAGCAATCCGGAGGCAGTTTTTGCAGCCCGAATAGCCCCTCTCTCGCTGTATATAGTGGCCTCTTACGTGATAATTAGCCAGGGCATTGGTCGCTTGCGATAATTAGCGGTCCAGCGAAGCTCTGCGAGAGTAAAGTTCTTACTGCGAATGCGAGGAGAAAACTCCTAGCGTCTTGCCCTTTGAGCAGAAAAAAATGTTCTCGCTCCACGGGGGAGCATGAAGGGGATCACCGACGGACGAATTATCCATATAGCTTCCAGATACTCTTTCTATGTGTATGCGTTCGAGCCGACTCCAATAGGGGGATGTTTTTCAAAGCGGCCGGAGAAGTCCGTTTAGTTGGCAATGTCCGGTTAAAGCTTTTACTTTGCCACATCCAAGCTAAGATCTCAAGATATGTCTAATTCACTAAGTTCATTGATGACTCATGATTGAGAGTATCTAAAGAGTTAGTATCAATGTATATATTAAATACGATTTCGATAAAAATAAAAGTTACGTTATTAAAAACACTTTTATAGCACTGTGTGGCATAAGTTCACATTTATGGCACGCTTTTCGGTGGCATAAGTCGCACATTCTGGCACCGCGGCGTTCGCATCACACTCGCATACGCTCGTGCGCTAGCCTCACTCCGCGGTACCAGAAGTGCGACT
>CACVKI010143034.1:0-37914 GCA_902732785.1 Trichogramma evanescens | reverse complement strand
CTTTGGTGCGCTTTGGTGTGCCGATTGAATTGTCTAATACACGTGCTGGGTCCCGTAGGTTACTGCTTTGGTGCTTTGGTTTGCAGTTTACTTGTTGTAATAACGGCGAGCCGGGTCGCGAAGCTTACTGCTTTGGTTTAGAGTTTATTTGTTTAAATAATTGCGAGTTGGGTCATGGGGGTTACTGCTTTGGTTTGCAGTTTAATTGTTTTAATAATAGCCGATTAAATTATTTGAATAAAAGCGAGCTGGGTCGCGAAGGTTACTACTTTGGTTGGAAGATTTATCATAAAAAAACATTACCGAGCTGGGTTTCGTAGGTAACTACTTTGGTTTACATTTTCTATCATTCTCTAACATTTTTAAAATTTTTACGGAGCTAGGATGCAATATTCCGGTCGTAACCTACCTCATTTTTAGCTTTTGGGACACGAAAAAACACCCTGAAGTGTAAAAAAATTGGAGTTTCTCCGAGTGAACCACAGCTATTACAGAACTAGAAAAATTGCGATTTTGTTCCACTTTTTAGTAATATTCAAACGGCTCTACAGCAGTTAATTTTGAAGCAATCAAACTTTTGAAATAGGCAAATTGAAGGTATTTTTAAGACCTTTAATTTGACGGGTTTGAATTTTCATTTGCTTAAAAATTGACGATTATAGAGCCATTTCATACGTTACGTTAATATTTATAATTAATAAATTGATCAAATATTTAATAAATTAATTTATTTTACAGGCTATTCATTTCACCGATTCCGGAGCAGAAAATGAATAATAAAATTCTCTTAATGGCACAGGTTGAACTGGCGATGTGGCACTGGAATGATAATCATTCCAAAAAGGGCCACATTTGGAGACTGAAGGAATTCAGTCACCAATTTTTAAAATTCGTTAATCCTGGCCTGGCTTTTGCTGAAATAGAAGCCATGGTCATAGATTATCGAAATTTTAAAAGAACGGTTCCTTCTTGTGGTGGATTAATCCTGAATCTGGACCGAACCAAAGTTTTATTAGTCGAAGATGCTTGTATGAAAACTTGGGGCTTCCCTAAGGGAAAAATCAACGAAGGAGAAAATCCTTCAAACTGTGCAGTCCGGGAAGTCTTTGAGGAAACGAATTTCGATATTAGTCGATACATCAATCGAGAAAAATTCCTCGAGACTTCTCACAACGGACAACTCGTACGTCTGTACATTGTGCAATATTCAGAGCTGGACTCCCCTGTTTTGCGCGCGAACACCCTCGGCGAAATAGGAAGAATCGAGTGGCACGATCTCGATAATCTTCCGAAAAATTTGCATCCCGTTGTTAGACCGTGCATAAAAATGTTACGGACTCATACATCGGACGTAAAATCTTTAGCGTCTACGAATAGACGGAGTGTGCAGCCCAGAAGCGTTGCTCCACCAGGTAATTGGCGCCAGGCAAATTCGTGGCGAGAGCAGGAGCAGCTGGACTGCACACGCTGCCACGGCGACGCAGAGCTGCGCAGAGACAGGTGGTGTCTACACCGATTCAATGCGATGCCAATTACAGTCACAGCATGTTGAGAGCGCCTCGTTGGGCGACTTGCTCTTAATTTGATAGCTCATCTCGCCAGATACAACCGTCGCTCACACAGTCATGATTAGATTGAGAAACGAAGAGATGGCCAGATGAAGATGACCGGACGATGCCGCAAGAAGAAAACGCAACGCCAAACAACGCAATCGTGACGAGCTCGCTGCACCAGCACATCTTCTCCCCGCGAAGTATAATTGCCCAACGGCGGTTCCGCGGGGGTCAAACAGGGGCAGAAGGAGAAGACGATGGGCCACAAAACAGACACTGGCCGCGAATATGCACTCCGCAACGAATAACAGCCTAATGGAAAAAATGACAACAGCATAATGGAATGACCTTTTGACACGGATTTGTCCGTACTGAACATGTATTATAAGTATACATGTACCAATTTGTAAGGAAATAAATTTGAAAATAAATATCGTTTTACTGGAATGAAAGACTTTGTTTTCGAAATTCCCTAAATAATTCAATAATTCATTAAAAACTACTGAATAAGTATAACAAAAATAAATTTATTAACATTCACATAAGGGGCTTGACTGGTATGTAGAGCTAAAATCATTTTTTCATAAGACTAAATATTGTGATTGGATTTACTCGTCACTTGACACTAGAAAAAATTTAGTACAACACTAAATGTCAAAATACGAAAATTTTTAAGAGAATTTATATTTTACAAAAGCTAAATGCCACATTCAAGCACTTGGCAGAGAAATAAAAAATATTTTTACGTTATATAAATTTGACTTGATGTGATAGCGTCAGATTAGTCTATGTAAATATTAATAGAATTTAATAATAGTAGAAAAAATAGTTGAGAAATCTACGGAAGAGAAAAAGGGTTACATTTGAGTTTGAATTTATTTTTATTAATTTCATAGGAAATTTTATTGCTTTATAGATCGATTCAAATAAATTTAATATCATTATAAACTTATTCTCAATATAAAGCCTTTATCGTACAGAGTAAGCCAATTATTCAATTATCAACAGAGATTCCTCTTAAGTGTATTCAAGACTTTGAGTAGTTAAAAAAAACTGCGTAATCTTTCAGTTTTGATTCAAAATTTCTCCCCAGGCTCCCGAAGATAATCAAAGCAAAAAAAAAATTTGTGAGACATACCCTTGACAATTTACTGAAAATTCAATTATTGATAAAATGAATTGTATGAATACTATGTTTATTTCATGAATTTTGTAACTCTTGTTACTATTAATTTCTTCAAATTAGCAAAGAAATCCTGTCAAATTATACATTTAAATGATCTATAGAAAATTTTTTAAATTTATCATATCTTACTAAAGTCTTTTTTTTTCTCTACACACTGACCAAACAAATGTTGTTTAGCTTCAAAAATAAAAGCAAAACCTTTGTGCAAACTTTCAACGAGGCAACTTGTAATCAGAGATGGTTGCTTTAAATTACTAGAAGCTTTAGTGATAGCGCTTGACACTATCCTCAATTTGAACGAATCAAATGAGTCTGAGACTTGCTGCAGTATTTTAAATACTTTTTTACATTGTTCTTTTAATGTTTTCTCTTCATCTGAGCTCAAGTTTGTAATGAGAATTTCATCCTGAAAAAGAAAATTAAAATACAGATATCCATCAACGAAAAATAAATTATAATTTAGCTTTAACTTACCTCATACTTTTCAGGACTCAACAAAACTTGTGGCCAATTACCATTGCAAGCTTCACAGTCACAATTGAAATAGTACTTGCTTAAAAATGATTGTCTCTCTTCATATTCAACATCATAATACAACAGACCGTAGCTAATAAATATCTACATATTGGAACAATTAAAAACAAGTCAGGTTTTTGTTTAATTTACTATACAATTTGTACAACTCACTTGAGAATCTTTCTTAATTGGCAGGCAGGCATATATAATCAACTTTGAATCTTCAGTAAAGCAAAATGCGGCATTTGGAAAGCAGCTATGATTTATCAGGCTGGTTAATGTACCTAAACCAGTTCCTTTTTTACAACACGCAACGGATCTGCAAATTTCTTGGTCATGCATATTTTCACAAATATCCAACTTGCCAGATAGCTGATAAAAATTATAGTTATGAATACTTGTTACTCCATAAAATTTTCAGTAAATTTGGAAGATAAACTCACATCATAATTGTTATTGTACTTTATTATACAAAGTTTTGTAAAAATAGAACCTAGAAAAAGTATGTCTTCATTTTTTATCAACTGTTCAATTTTGTTGTACATTTTAGCTTCACCAAATATAGAAGTATTTTTAATTAAATGAAGCATTATCATCCATGCATTAAAAGCAAGTTGTTCTAAAATGTAGGATGGAATTTCATTGCTCTTCAAAGAATATACAGCACTAAACGTATTCATGTTAAATGTACTATCATCTATAAATCCTCTGTATGGAGCTGAAATAATTAATAAATGATAATATTAAATTAGTATAATGAATGAACATGATTATTTTATTTAAAATTACGTACTTTCATTTTCATCAATTTTTCTAAGTTTACTTTTCATTTGTTCAATGTGCATATTATTTTCTTTCAAACCTTTTATAAGTACTCTCAAGCAAATATGAAAACAAGATAAAAAACCATAATTTTTTGCCTCAATTTGAGGAATCAAAGAACACTCGATATCATGATGTTCAACAAGTGATTTCTCTTTACAATCTTCAGAACAGTACATAGTCCAACAGCAATTTTCACATGGTATCCCAGACCAAGATCTTTTCAAACAGTAGGCACAGTTTGTATATCTTTTTGTAAAATCAAGCACTGTTGAATACATTTCTTCTATGTAAATTATATCTCCTGGATTGTAGTCTTTGTTAGCTGTCAAATGCCTTCCATATTTATTATCGTATCTAATAGTTACAAAATCCAAGACATTTGATTCTATTTCTTTATTTACTTCAACATCATTGTTTTCATTTTCTTCTTTTTTTTCATCTTTTATTTGTATTTTATTGACTCTTTCAATTACTTTGTCAAGATTTCTTTTAGCTTCTAGATCATCATCGTTTAATACAGATTTAGCTTCATCCAATACGTCTTGAAATTCTGACACTTTTAGGTGTTTCAAACACTCAGCCTTGCGACACAATAATTTTATTTTCATAGATTTGGATGAAGTAATTTTTAAAGCTTTATCAACGTCATTTATACAATCTTGATACTTTTCAATATGTAAAAGAAATGCTGATCTGTTGCCGTAGCCAAGAGCAAGTTCTTCAGAGTCATTGGGTGCAAATAATATGCTTTTAGTGTAATTAATGAATATCTCCTTGTGTATGGGTGCTTCATGGCTACTTTTCGTGTACAATTCATTGCCTTTTTGTCGCCATTCTTGGGACGATTTTGAATTTTTTTTGTCTCCTTCCTGCTCGGAGCTTAAAACGTCGCTAAATTTATCGCGATTCGCGGCGAACGCGTCGACGAATGATTTTTTCTCAAGTTCCATAATTAATTTGATGGAAAAAAAAGTTGTATCTCGGCAGACAAAATCGTTCTCGTATCGAGTGGGCTCAGGATCAGATTCAGATGCACACGTGCGCTCGTTTCGCGCGCTATTTTGCTACTGCTTGGCTTGTGCAGTCTGCTTTCGTCTGTTCGATGTTTTATTTTGCATCAGCGAAATATAGCGTATAGTAGGGATAGTAAAGCTAAGTAATGAGTTCGCTAATTTCTAAGAATTTATAAGCTTGCCGCGTTACTCGAACTAAGACAATACAATCGTTTCATAGATCTTGATCTGTGGTTAAATAATTTTTGAGTCGAATTTTTTTCTCGTTCGTTAAAAAAAACTCATTCTAATTGAATGATGGGAAAAAAAAATTTTCCCGTGAGAAGTGACCTAGGGGAATCAAATGAAAACATGCAAATTTTGAAAGGTCATATTGTTGCAGTTAATAATTGCTGAAATTTCATTATGAGTATAAAGAACTCCACATTAACCATTATTAATAAAGCATAAAAATATGAGCGGGTCAAAAGTGAGTAATCATATGCAGTTACAATTCGGCATGGTATTTATGTGCGATAAAGTTTGTTTTAGTTTCTAAAGAACCATTGTTTGAGCGATTTTGTTTCCATACATTTTCTAAGGTGTGTCATTTACGATATTATTGTTGAATTGATGGAAATAAAAATACGAATGGTAAATGAAGTAAAAAAACAAATAGTTCCAATTACTAGAGGTAAAGATGTCAGTCAGGTATTATTAAAGGGTGATAATAACAAAAATAACTCAACATAATAATAAAATATAAGATGATTTTTCATAAATACATTCTCGCAAAAAAATTATAGTTGCTCAATAATCTTTATGGAATGGGTATGAAATAATCAGAAACCATAATATTTTCATAATATAATAATGTATTGTATTCAATAGAACAAATTATTTTCAACATAATAATCATGAAAATCAACATCATCTGTCTCTCTAATTGATAAATGGAAAAATTTATTACACTGAGATACCAAGTCGATTTTTTAAATTAGAGATTTATGTTATTTCCGACTTTTACTGTAAGTATGGATTAAATTAACATTTTGTGGCACTGGTGGTCTATAAAATAAATAATATAATCTTGTCAACATCTTTGATCAATTGAGAGACGTTACACAGGAATGTTCAACTTTTTAAGGTATTCAAATTCTTTATAAAATACTAATGTGTTTTTTCGATTGATTAATTTGGTTTATAAGATTTTTAAAAACGAAGTGTTTTTGAAATTACTTTCAAGCCATTCAAATTATAAAGTATTTATATACCATACATTCATATCATTAACATAAAAATGACTCAAAGTTATGAAATTAGTAACTTTTATTTTGATCATTACGTTCTCTAGCATTTCTTATAGTTTTAACATCTAACGTAATAAATAAGATGTATTTTGATATTTTTCAGTACTTCTCTTATTAACAATACACCTAATATTGCTAAATAAACTATCTAATAAAAAAAGCGTATACATCTTATTATCAAAAAAATCTATACTGTAAAATTCTTTCAAATGTTCATAATTATAAAAATTTATTTCTTGTTCAAAAATTAATTATCCACCATTCACTCATATTTTTCCATAAAATTGAATATGTGTATAAAATATAATGTTTGGAATCCTTCATCTTTTCTTCTACGCTTTCACATTCATGTTCATAAGTATAATTAACAAATAATAATTAAATTTTAACCAAGTTAACTTCAAACTTGAATTATTTACGCATAATCAAATCACTGTAATTTCAAAACAGTAAGTCCAATGACTGGAAAAAAGTACAACAGCGTATATAAAGTATTTGCATACTTGACAACGTTCAGAAAGTTTTACTCTCATAATAGTGCTAATACTAACAATAATATACAATAATAAGAAAGACTGTAATATACATAGAATTATAAATGAACTTGATATAATAGAGCAAATGAGATTTAAGTTATTTTTAACAACTACATCATTGTCATCAACGGCAAAGTGTCTCTAAGTCAATTGATCATTCAATTTTCACAGATCAACAAACACTACTGCTGCGTAATCCTAAAAACAGGACCGATCCTCAAGAAAAATCTTCTCAGTACACTTCGCAACTCGGGCTTGAGATCGAAGCACATAATTTCACAGAGCAAAGGGTACATACTGCTTGCGTGCACAGCGAATCTATCGTCTGTCATTTTAAGCACTCGCGTGAGCAGTAACAGCAGTATGGGTGTCCAAGCGTCGCGATGAGCTTCGTTTCCGAGAACCAAAAAATATTCAAGAGCTTCGGTGGCAACCTCCTGCAGTCGGGATTCGATCACCGACCAATTGGAACGATGCGACTCGTCGCTATACATTTTGAATAAGATGCGCAACGAACAAGCCAAGGATTGAGTCTCTTGTTTGAGTAAATTTGGTTTGACGTTTCCGCGAAAACCAGCTTTCCACAGGATATTTCGCTGCTCGTGATTGGAATTAAAACTTTTAGCAAAACGATGAGATCTCAAGAGACAATCGACCAATTGTAGAAGATGATTGGACGACAGTGCGCAGTACATCCCTTGTTCTTCTTTTTGTTGATCTCCACCTAATAATTTCATCATATACATTTAAACCGGCAAAAATATTACCTATAATAATGCTTTGAATCGTAATCGATGACTTACCCGAACTTATTGCGCCGACTTCTGATTTGCTATTGAGCATGTCAGCTTGAGCGGCAGCGAGATTTTCCTGATCTTCTTTTCTCGATGTAGCCGGGTAAAAAACTATGTTATCGATTGTCTGAATGAGTTCCAATTGAACCACACACCTAATCAATAGAGCCGCGAATACCTTGGCTCTACTCGATTCGCTGTTACTACCTATGCTCTGATTGCTAGAGCTCCGTTTCAATATTCCCGAATGCTCGGCCTCCCCCGTTATAACATCCATGTCTGATTCCTGCAAAATAATTTACCAAAGTTACACAATTGCAAGATTACCGTTTCGACGACAAGTCAGTCGTCGTTGAACAATGAAAACTTTACTTTGTTCGTCACGGGTTTCCAGGTGAGCAGAGCCGTCGGTAGCGTACTGCTAAATATCTCGAGGACGCAGCTGGTAGTCTTGTCCCACGTGTCACTGTCGAACTTGACGCCGTTGCTTATGACGAGATTCTCGAGGCAATTGGTACCCGAGCGCGCCAACTGCTCGTTGTCCTGCTGAACGCACCAATGCAGCTGGGCGTACAGCTGCTCGAGAAGCAGCGGTCCAAGGGTGTCGTAGAATTGTGAAAACACGTCGACTATGGCGTACAGCGCGTGGTTGCAAGTCGTAGTCATCCATTCGGCTTTCTGTTGATTACAACATTTTAATGTATCATTGGTATAGATAATTCATAAATTCTATTTTAGTTTATTAATTGTCAATGAATAAACAGTGTCATTAGTTTAAAGATCAAAAAGTCGACGATTTTTATTGTGTGAAAAGCTCATTATTTCAAGCTAATGATAATGATTACGATCATCCACAAAAGGAAGTTTAACTGTGTGTGTTCTGAGAAACGACGAGAAAAAAAAACAAACAAATAAAAAATAGTAATAATGAAAGTGAAACAAGCGTAGAATAAAAAATCAAACTCAAGTAAAAAAATAGTAACAAGTTACATGACACAAAGTTCCGTCCTCGTTCGACAAATTATCAATCTCATTCACCTCGGTGTGCTGCTCCGGTAGCTTCATATTGTCAAATATACGGAACAGTACTTGGAACAGGTCTTTCCACCAGTGCGGCTTGAACGAGGCGCCGTGAGTCTTGACGACGTCAAAGAGTACGGTCAACGCTCGCGTGCGAACGTCGAGTTTGCAACGACTGACGACGCAGGATAGCTCAAAGAGCAACGGGAACCATCCTCGTACCTACAAATGCAATTAGCAAAAATTCGTTACGGTCGATGCACAGAGAAATTTGCCATCTCATAAATACAAGAAGCGAGATTTCTCCTTACCCAAGCTCTATCTTCTTCGGACACCATGCCATTCATATCGTCCATCATGCCTTCGGCGAAGTAATGAGGATTCGCGTCGATGTAGGAGGCGCAAGCGCGAATCAATCTAATAGCTTCCATGCTCGTGTCGGGGAAGGAAGCGTTACAGGCAAACTCGCTCAAACATTTTACCGAGTCTTGAAACGAGTCCACCATTATGCTAAAGTCCTTGGCGTACAATTCATCTGCAAAGAATACGCAATTTGTTAGTACATCTAATGAAGCAATTTCTTAAAATCTATTTCGTTTTTTACTAGTGCAATTAGCTTACTTATAATTTTTCCAGTCATCGAGAACGCCAAATCGACGACGGCTTCGTCCCTGTCGCTGGCCGCGTGATGAAACACGCTGAATATATTTTTCCAGCCACTGCGAATGTTGGGCGCCTGCGAGTGAACGATTTGCGCGACGCACCGCACGACCATGTCGCGTATCACCGTCGACCGATTCTTCTTCATTATGTGCTCGAACGGCCGAAGAAAGTCCTTTTGAAAGCGGAAATTGGCGAACTCGCCCTTCTCGATGAACTTGGTCGCCAGTTGCCTGAGCGAGTCGACGGCGAAGAAGGATATCTCTTGGCGAGGACTGCACCCGACCCTGTCGAAGTGCTCACCCACGACCTGCCAGATTCGCGACCACTGCAGGCGAATGCGTCCCATGTTGTAGTAGGAGATCTCGACGATTTTCGTCAGGGAGAACATGCGCGGCTGCGTCGGGTGCGCCAGCTCTTCCAGCGACACTTGACACAGAGCCTTGACGAACTCGACGATGGCGTCACCGTCGAGCCTCGTCGAGCCGGTGAATATCCGGTCGACCGCCACAACGACGCTCTGAGAGCTCGTCTCGCCGATCGATTCCTTGACGCTCGCTGAAATGATAAATAATTCTCTTTTACAATCGATTGAAATTAAATCGAAATTGAGGAGCTGTTGGCACTTACGATCCAGTGAACTGAGATTTAATCCATTGGTAGTGTGCGAGCTACTGGTTACGCTTAAATTGGCGAAGTTAGCCAACGGCGATGGGAAATGATGAGGCTTCGAGGGAGGGCCCAAAAGTTGAGGACGTACACCGGTGCCGATCAGTTGAGCTAACTCGAGTTGCGATATGCACTTGACCACGTCCAACCAGGAAGTACCCAAATAATTGCCGTCGGTGTGCGCGACGGTAATCAGAGTCTTGATGGTGTCGATGTTTTTCGCCTTCATCTCGGTGATCGGCGAATTGGCCGTCAATAGAGTGAATCGCGCCAGAGCTTGCACGTAAGCGTCTCGTTCGAGCTAAATCGAAGCAATGTCGGATGATAAAAAAATCTCACTCGATATTCTAGAGTAAAAAACCGTATACGCAGAAACTTTCCCGTTGCTTACCGTCATGTGGAATATGCAAGCGATGCGAATCGCGCAGCGTATGCCGTCGAGACAGAGCGAGGCGATCTCCGGATCGTCGCAGTCCTGCAGACCGACGCTGAAGGCCGCCAAAAACGGCGTCCAGGCGATTTTGAACATGGGCCGCACGTGCTCGAGATGCTTGGCCGTGGTGAACGGAGCTTGAACGTGGCTCACCGACTCCATGAGATTTTTCGCCGCGGTCGATATCACCTCCATCTCCATGTTCCACAACAGTCGACGTTTCTTCTCGCTCGAGATCACCTGTTTGCCAAGCCTGTTGGAGTTGCTCTTCATTTTGATTTCGTTGCCGGCGATTTCGTCGTAAATTTTGGACAGGTATTCTTCCGGCAAGTCCTCGTTGTCGCTTATCCTTCTGTTGAGTTTGATATACTGCTCTTTCGTCATTTTGTTTTTCACTTGGGGCGAGTGCAAATCCGTCGTCAGCATAATGATGGAAAAGCCAAGGATGTAAGCCGTATCGGCGCTCGTGAACAGGCCATTACTGAACAAAACACGCAAATGATTATGGATGCTCAGGATAATCGATAAGAAGATGAATATTTTAATTGTCTATACTTACTTGGGATTGCAAGCGCAGTACCTACTGGCAAATTTTTCCATGAGTCTGTCGATCTTTTGCGCCTCGCCGGGCAGTCTGAAGCCCTCTAAAAAGTACCTGAGGGCACTGACTAAATCGCGATCGGTAAAGTCCATTTGATCGATGTATTTGTACATGACCTGATTGTAGCCTTGGTCACCGAGAAAGTCACCGAGCGCGGTCTTGTCGAGGCGCTCGTCCGTGTGTAACCATCGCGCGATATCTTCCTCCGTGGTGCCAAGAAGACCTTGCTCTTGTAGGTATGCCACCCCTTTTGGTGGTTTCCTATTAAATCTTAAAGACGAATCGAAAAGTGAGTATCGATTTTTCTATAGTGAAAAAAAAAGAAGAAGAAAAACAAAAATCGTTCGCATCCTTACATTTCGATGCCAGTTTCCCAGACTTCCTTTTGTTGCTTTTGCACCTCGTACTGCTCGGGCGAGTCCGGGACTTCTTTGTTCCCGATCAGGCTGCTGTTCGCGGAGCTCAGGCTACCGACGCTGCCGTATCGGGGCAGCAGTCTGTTGCCGTTGTTGCCGGGCGTACCGGCGTTCTCCATCGAGGGATCGAGCGATTCGGCTTGAGGCACTTGCTGTTCCGCCGGTATCGACGGATTGACGTACAGATCCCGACTCCACTCGACCATGCACTTGAGAATCGACACCAGGCATTCGAGGCCGCGAATGCGCATGGATTTTTCTTGATTCGGCGAGGCGCCCAACTCGAGAGCTTGGCGACCCTGAGCGATTTTCGATAAATCGTTCACCAATCTGTACGAGAAAAAAAACTTAGATATGGCACTGTCCTCTTTGATAATGATTATGGTACTCGACGAAAAAAAAATCAATACCTTTCAAAAAGATTAGCAGCTGCTAAATCGCAATCATAATTGACGTAGATATCGACGACGCTCTGGGCATCGGCGCAGATACGGGTAAGAGCATGAATTACCATCCACTTGTGCTCAAACGAACTGCTGGACGTTTCCAAAATATTCATAAAAATCTCCTTGAAAAATACTTCGATTTGCATCTTTAGATGAACTTTGAATCGGGCTAACAATACGAGGAAAAGAGCCAGCGACAGTTCAAATACTTCGGGAACGGAAGATACTCCATTTTTCGATAGGGCAACGCATAAATATTGCTTAATCGTAATAACAAACATTTCATTCGAACGTAAAATAGGGCCAGCATTTTGTAGAATTCCAAGAAGTAATTGAAGTGATAAAATTTTTGATCGGAGCTCATGGGACCTAGATATAAAATACATGCATTTAGTTTTCATGAAACAACAAAATCTATTTCAGATTTAACAATTGTTTATGACTTACTTAGGATCTGGTGGACCATCAGGCAGTGATTTCATAGATAATTTACATAAGGCTCGAAATACTAAAAAGGCATCTTTTTGCAGTACATGCGTAAACTTTGCTGTAACCATATTGTCGCTCTCCACAACTGCTTCATCTTGATTTGTCTGTTGGTCTTCTGTTACAGAATTATTTCCAGCAGAAGCTTCTTCTATTACAGAATTATTCCCTGCAGAAGTTTCTTCCGCTACAGATGTTTCCAATTCAATTGGTTCTTCTGTAACTTGGGGAACACTTTCTGTCTCAGCAGCTGATTCAGGAATTATATTGTCAATTATATTGTTTAAAACACTGCGCACAACTTCTTGAGCTTCACTCAATTTTGATGCCTCTTCTGGTTGTGCTTCGCATGTAACTGAAAATTGAGTTTAATTAAATTTTATCTACTGTTAGAATAAATTAATTAATTTTACAGTAAAAAATATTTACTAGTTGGAAGAGAATCGTTTGATTGAGGAGGGTCCATCAAAGGTTCTGAAAAGTTTGTTGTTGATGATGCATCAACATTAGCAGCATTAGTTGAATTCAAAATTTCATTTTGTTCAGTTGTTTCAGTTTCAATGACTACAGGTGTCAATGAATTTTGATGTTCATGCTCTTGTCTTATACTTTCTTCTTCCTAAAATATAGATTACAGTTTAATTTTAACGAGGATTTTTAATAAATACTTCATCATTCTTTAATTTTCTAATAATTCTTACAGCTTGAGATTCCATCCTGGCGAATATCACATTTATCATTTGAGTCAGAGTTGCCCTAGCAGTTGTTTGATTAACTAAATTTCTGGAAGCTAAATATACATTATAAACTGTTCTGATTGTCAACAGAACTGTTCCTTCGTGAACTTCCACATGTTGACTGGTCATAACAGTGAGTAGGGCTTTGATAATTTGTAATTGCACACCATCGTCTGTTTGCGGGCCAATGAAACAACTGCAAATTGTTTCAACAATTCTTTCAATTAATAATTTACTAGGGTCCGTTGAGTCGGGTATGCTGCCTGTGAGGTGTCCATAGGCAATTAGTTTTTGCAGACAGTCTAGGGACGTGACAACAATGCGCGGTGACTTGCTCTGACACGCCAACTCAAAAGGTAGAAAATACTTTTCAGCACTTATAAAATTGGAGTCGCTCTTGGGCTGTGGTAGAGCATTAGAAGGAGCTTCCTCTCCTTGCGTATTAGGAACATCTTTGATTTCATTATGTAAATCCTCTGCAGATTACATAATATTCATTAGTTTATAAATAATGAAAGAAAACAAATAGGTTTGTGCAAATAAATACCAAGTGCTGATTCACAGGCTCTTCTGAGCTGCGACAGATGTGAGCGCTTGACATCACGATCTGCTAATATCTTTTCCAATGCTCGTACAATAAACATTTCTCTTGTTTTACAATTATTTCGCATTGTCATCAGAGACATCTGAAAGAATATGACAATTCGATCAATGATTTAACGCACTCATATTCACATATTCACATGCTGGAGGTTTACGGTGCTGGGCGCAAAATAACTTGTTTACTATTTAAACGTCAAAACCGACTCGAACAGCTCACTGTAAACCTTTACAAGCGGAGCACGCACGCGATCAAAGGCACTACTAACCCAGGATCCAGATGTTGTCCACGTAATTAAATTTGCTCGCAGAGTTGCGTTGCTCGTCGGGTCGCGTTCGATAGTTCAGCAATCGTAACTGCATGACTCGTCGATCGTCGTCGTCATCGTCATTAATGATTGCTCGGCAAAGGTACCACTATCAAACCTCGGCGCAGGCATTCTGTCTATACGCTGTCGCGTCACCAGGTGTGCAGCTGTGCACGCGTATGTCACAGACGAATTATGCTGCAGCAATGACGTATACACACGCTAGCGCTTTATTATTATTGTACGCATAGGCATGCGTGTATCGAATGCATCCGAGTTTATGACAACTCGCACACACCGTGTGATGAACAGCAGTAGCAGCCCGCACTATTATGTCTGTATATAATGAAGCAACCACCCGCACGCCGCACCCTCGCGAATTGTCTGTCAGATGCAGCAGCAGCTCACTCAGCAGCAGCAGCGCAGCAGTAGCTTACTACGTGTTATATCTGTATATCTATATATACACACGCGGGCATGAATACAAGCGCGATATAGATATACAATATAAATACAGATTTATTCGAGGTTAGATTACAAAGCTGCCTTATCAGTCGGTGCGCTAGCGACCCGAGTAGCGGCGATGTAGCGCGAATACAGCCGAGCACTGTAGTATATACAGTGCATAGTATACACTCAGACAGACTGGTAACTGCAGAATCGGGGGGCTGACTTTATCGAGAATTTCCGTGGCGCTCTTTTCAAGCGCTTCTCGCAGAATTCGACCAATTGTTGGCGCAGGCAGTTATATTATCCGTTTTCCGACGCGTAAATGCACGCCTAATTTGCGTAAGTTGCAGGCAGTTGATCGTTAGGATTTTTCAGATTCGCAGCGATTCGATTCCATGCGCAGTACAGTATAAGTGTGGTATACACCGGCGTCTCTCATCTCGCGAGGGAAAATTGTGTGTCGCGGACAATATTCATCCTTGTGTGTGATCAACAATGAGATCAACAATGAAATCACCTCTCTCTTTCGTAACCGAGTTCAATGGCAGAGCGAACGTCGTCGGTCAAGCCACGACGAGCAATTTTGCGCGGGGCACAGGCGACGACAACAACAATCGCCCGGATAAAACATCGGAACGTCGCCCGCGCTCGAACGCCTCGACCACTGCCGCCGAAGCCGCGACCTACGAGAACGAGTCGATCGACGAGAATATCCTGAACTGCAGCAGTTGCACGACGACCTCGTCGCCCAGTAGCGTGAGCTGCCTGATCGAGCGGATGATTCGCAGCCCCAGCGGCGACACCCAGAGCGACACACTGCCGATCGAGCCGACCTTGAAGCCACGGAGCGAACGAAGAGCCGCGGAGTGCGTGCAGACGTCCTCCTCTGGCCCGCAGCAGACCGAGGACGATTATTTCGTCGTGAATTTAGCCGGTTATATGTACGAAAATTTGGGGATGGACGCGAAGTTGAACGATTGGATTAAGGAGGTCAAGAGTAATCCCGTGATGAAACCTTCTAGAGCGGTAAAACGACCGAGTAACTTTTTATTTTCGTAATTTATTTTTTTCAATGCATTTTCTTACAGAGGTCAAAGAAACTACTTGATGCAGAAAAATTAAATCTGCAAGACTTACAAATCCAAGCTTATGACCATTTTTACAATATTTTATGTAAAGTCCCACAACCGTTATTGGCAAATTTGCCAGGTTACGATGCTGAAGTATTTGAGCGTCTCAAGATTCTTTTGAACAACATAAAGGCTCGTGTGAAGCAAACAAATAGCAGAATACTAAAGTACAACGATGATCATATCAGTCTTTCATCGGACTCTCAAAATTCCAAGCCTACTCACTCTGCATCAGCAGAGCTTACGTTTCCTTCCAAAAATACTCAAAATCCAACTTTCAAAGTAGGAAATGGAAATATTATCAACAAATCTATCAATACCATTGGCATCAATAACAACTGGACGAATGAATCAAAAACTCAAATAGAATCTTTACCAATTTGCACAGCAAAAACATCTGTGGAAAATAAAAAAAATAATATTCAAAGTAATTATAATAAATTTATCGATGAAGATATCTTGAAAGTTGATCCAAATGAATTAATACAGAAGGGTTTCTGTTGGAATAATTCAGAAGGTAAAATTTGTTTATTTACTGCTTTAGTTGGTAAAATTATTTTATTTAATGCTTTTTGACATTTATTGTTGAATTTATTATAGAATTTGACGACATACTAGCTCCTGGGGTAGCTCCTGTTTCAAATATTTGTGCCGCTCAAACAGTCAGTTTCATTGGTAATGTAAAAGATGATGGTAATGATCCCAATTTTAATAATTTTGATTTTCCTCATAGTAGGAATTTGCTACATGTAAGTATTTTTTAATGTTATTTTGTTATATTGTAAAAAATTGTAAGGAACGTGATCTCATAATATCTTATTTAATGACACGTTCTAGTTATTCAAAAATAAATTTGGATTACATCAGTTTCGTCCAAATCAACTTCCAGCAATAAATGCTATAATATTGAATTTGGATTGTTTCATTCTGATGCCTACAGGGGGTGGAAAATCTTTATGCTATCAATTACCAGCTCTTTTGGCTCCTGGTATAACAATTGTAATATCTCCTCTCAGAAGCTTGATATTAGACCAAACGCAAAAACTATCCTCCCTTGATGTAATTAAAAACTTTATAAAAAAGTTCTAATTAATTTTTTAATTGCATCATTTATGAAATCAAACATTTATTTTAGATTCCTGCAGCATATTTAACTGGAGATCTAAATGAAGATCAAGTTGCGGAAATTTACCACAGCCTTAAAGATGACAATTGTGATCTCAAACTACTTTACATCACTCCAGAAAAATTATCTGCATCCAGCAAACTTGGTACTACTCTGGGACAACTTTATCGCAAAGGTCGACTTTCAAGATTTGTCATTGACGAGGTTCATTGTGTTAGTCAATGGGGACACGATTTTCGTCCAGATTACACAAAACTTCGTGTGCTCAGAGACAAATTTCCTAATGTACCTATTATTGCTCTCACTGCAACAGCCACTCAAAGGGTCAGAAGTGATATTCTCAACCAATTACATTTGAATTCACCCAAATGGTATTGTAGTTGTATATTACACAGTAATGATAGATTTTTACAGTTGTAATTCATAACTGAAATAATTTTTTTAGGTTTATATCAAGTTTTAATAGACCTAATTTACGTTATACAATTATGTTAAAAAAACCAAAATCGCAATTTCAACAAGTATTAGAATTGATAAGAACAAAATTTCAAGGAGCCAGTGGAATTGTATACTGTATATCACGAAGAGATTGTGATGAGTTAGCTAAATTACTGCAAGATAGGAACATTTCCGCCATCAGTTATCACGCTGGTCTTGAAGATAAACTCCGAACTGAGAGACAAATGCATTGGGTATCTGAAAAAGTAAGAAATCTATGACCACATGATTATTTGCTATAACTATTTTTAGGATAAATGTTTAATGAATCATTATTTGCAAATAGGTTAAAGTAATTTGTGCAACAATAGCCTTTGGGATGGGCATAGACAAACCAAATGTACGTTTCGTCATTCATGCAGCAATGCCCAAATCGATTGAGGGATACTACCAAGAAAGTGGCCGAGCCGGTCGTGACGGTGAGCCGGCCGATTGTATACTACTGTATTCTTACGGGGATATTTATCGCTATCGCTTCTTGATGGCCGATTTGAAGTTGTCAAATCCCCAAGCTTATGATATACATATGGATAATTTGTATAAAATAGTTAATTTCTGTGAAAATCTATCAGATTGTAGACGCGTTTTGCAACTCAATTACTTTGGTGAAAAATTTGACCGTCAGCAGTGTATTGAAAATATTACTACTACATGTGATAATTGCAAAACTCATGTAAGTTTCATTTCAAATTTTTTCATTTTAAAATAATATTTTTCTAATTTTCACCGTTCAACAGGATCAATTTGAAAATTTGGATGTTACGGAAGATGCTCGTGACCTTATAAGATTAATACAATCTCTGGACAGTTTGAAAAAGTATAATGTCACGCTTTTACAAGTGGTCGATATTTTTAAAGGCTGCGATGTATCGCCGTTCGCTTACAAGCTTGGAAACGTTTATAAACCATGGTATGGTAAAGGAGAATCATTAACAAAAAATGAAGTTGAAAGAATATTGCACAATTTGCTAGTGGGAGAGTACCTTTGCGAAGTTATGCTTCCAAACAATAACATTATGACTGGCTATGTAACTGTAGGCAAAAATGCTCCTGAACTGCTCAATACAAATAACGTACAGGTACAGACAAATATGAAGCTTTTATAACTCAAAACGCCAATCTTTTATTCGTATCATTCATTTTTATTTATCATTTATTTTAGATATTCTTACAAAGGAAACGAGCCGTATCGGCACGCAAGACGATTGTCGTGCCTGCCACCTCAACTGCACAAACTGAAACAAATGCTGATCTGTTGCAAATAGAGAATCAATGTTACACTGAGCTTTGTACAATGGTAAATGGTATCGCGGGTGCCCTTAATGTTTCTGCCAATTCTATCATGAACATTGAAGCTTTGCGAGTTATGAGCAAGCAATTGCCCAAGAAAAAAGAAGATATGCTTCGTATACCTCACGTAACTAAAGCTAATTTCGAAAAATACGGAAAAGCTTTGTTGGACATAACTCAGAAATTCGCCATTGAGAAAGAAGGTATTGAATATCATTCGCATACATGCTGTATCTGTAATTTAAATAAAAATTTTCATGTTAAATTGATAGGACTGCTGAAGTTACAAAATAAAACGTACAAAGAACCTGTTGTTAACAATACCATTGTGATAGATGATTTTATTGATGATACAGAACTAACACAAAAAAATTGGGAGATAGACACCGAGTGGACGCCAAACAGGGCGTACAATCCAAGCCGGCCATACAAACGGTCGAATCACAGAATCCACAGGAGATCCAAAAAGTTTAAATACGATAATTTTACCAATTACGTATCAACACCAATGCGAAAGTAAGTAATAATTAAGTTCATATTGCTATGCTTCATTTCTATAATGAAACCTTTAGTTATTGCACTGGCCAAACACCAAGTACAAGCACAAATAAAGCTTCATCTTCTACTCAATCTACTTTCGTCCCCAAGCGACCGACAAAAAGTGAATACTTCACACAAAAAAGTAGTAAACAACCTAGTAAAAAATCTTCTGGCCCTGGATTATGTACATTAACTAAAAAATAGTTATGTGATTTCTATAAATAATCTCTGGTTATGATGTATTTTATTATTATTGACATCTGTTAAATAATTGTTTCATTCAAGTGTTTATCTTTCAACGCTATTTAATAATGTGTAATTTACTCACTACTGTTTGTATTCAAGTACGTTTAAAAACGTACGGCTTTTATAAAGAAATAATTCTTTTCGTCATATTTCATAAGCTTAAACTATGTAGCAGTGTAGTTTGTTTATTTTTTTTTTGTAAAACATGTGTATGTTATAAATTCATTTTTTTATTCAAATTTTTTTTTGTTCATGCTTGTCAAAGAATATCGAATATTAAAGCTCAAACTTCAAACAAATCTTTTCTCTCGCTCTCTCCATTCTATATCAATTCACCAAGCGGTCGAATGGTCATCTCGGTGATCTGCACGTGCTGCGGCCTGGACACGATGAAAGCCACGGCCTCGGCCACGTCGCTCGAGTTCAAGGTCGGATAATGCGAGTACTCCGACTCGTCGACGTTGGTCTCCTCGAAAATCTCGGATTTCACCACCCCCGGGCTGATGCTCTGTATTATAAAGTATAAAAGCATGAAAAAGAAATATCAACGATCTATTTACGTACAGAAGCGTAAGATTACCGTGACGCGAATCTTGCCTCCCAACAGCTCCTTCTGGAGGGTCTCGGTGATGGCGGTCACCGCGTGCTTAGTCGCCGAGTAGACGTTGAAATTCAAACCAGGCACGGTGTGTACTCTATGACCTTGGATACTGTCGAATGATAATAAAAATCGGTCAATTGATCAACGTTAAAAAAAAGCTCATCTAGAACTAACGAGCGAGATCACCTGTTCATATTTACGATGTGGCCCTCGAGGTCCTTGTCCTTCATGATTCTGATTGCCTCGCGCGAACAATGAACCAAGCCGAGTACATTGACGTCGATTTGCTCCCTTATATCCTTGATATCGGCATCTACAACGAATCGTTCGATATTTTATATCATTCTCGCGCGTAGTAAAAAAAAATAATGAAAAAGAAAAATCGTACCGGCCAAAGAGTTGAGCCGGAAAATGCCAGCATTGTTGATCAGTACGTGGAGCGCGCCAAAATCACGCTCGATCTGTCGAAAGGCTTCCTTGACGCTCTCCTCTTTACTCACGTCGCACTCGATCGCACGAAATTCACCGCTCTTGATGGTGCCGCCGCCTAATCTCTCCTTATTGACACAGAGCGATAAAATTCGAGTGTTATATAAATAGCTCGAAACTTAAGTGTGCGTAGGCATGCACAAAAACGTTTTATTTCATTTTACCTCCATGAGACTTTTTCTTCGAGCCAGACCGACGACCGTCATACCTTGTCGTAGAAGTTCCTTGGCTATGGCCAAACCGATACCCGCCGAGGCGCCGGTCACCACGGCCACTTTGCCACTCAAGCGATCCATTGTTCTATATTAACGGCTTTTAATTTCAATTATTATAAATCTTTCGAATAAATAAACTATTACACTTTGATAATACACGTCTGAGTATGTCGCGATGTCGACTGCGTTACAATGTTTTCATATGTGTGTCGAAAGAACGCGAACTCGTTTTTTTTTCCCGTATTTTTGTACGACTTCTTCACTCGGCATACACTGAAAGACTGGCGAAGAGCAACGCGCTGCTGCACGCCGTATGCTCGCTTGATACATTTAAAAAAAAAAAAAAAATAACAGAACGAGCTCGCGGAGCTGCTTCGCGCGCCTCTTCGCAGGTTTTTCCATGTAAGTATATCCACTTATGTCGATCTGCTTATGACCTCACGCACACTTCATTCTGATACAATTTCTTAATTTCTTTTTCACGGCTGATTTGTTTGAGAAATAATTGAGAATTAATGATCCAAATGCAATATATAAATGACTAATTGTACTCGAAAAATGGAACGTCTGCAATTGGCATGCGGGCGTATAAGTATCGGAAAAAAACCGAAGCAAGCAAAACATTCTTTAATCAAATTTCAAATCATCTGTTTT
Source organism: Trichogramma evanescens (assembly GCA_902732785.1). Lineage (NCBI taxonomy): Eukaryota > Metazoa > Arthropoda > Insecta > Hymenoptera > Trichogrammatidae > Trichogramma > Trichogramma evanescens. Next base: position 16,587 of record CACVKI010143034.1, on the reverse strand, counting down.
TTTTTTATATCTTCCGTTTATTGTTACGGATTTTAAATCACTAAAAACACTTTTTTCTCGCGTATTTTCGTATCTGAAAATTCACAATTAAAATACTTTCGACATTCGTTGACTGTAACATGAAAAAATTCATGATTTTCTCACAAAGAACTACAAACAATATCGATGTAATTGTTACTAATCACAGCATGACAGTTCTCAATAAATTCAAGTACGTAGCCGCCGTCTTGATCACCTGAATCAAGATAAAGTTACGACAAAAAATGTTCTTACTCATTTTTTTTTTTTTTTTTGTATACGGAATAGACACTTACGTTGCAGAAGCTACCGAGCGACAGACTGACTAATTTACCCGCGGTGATCTTCGCCGGGCAACGATTCGACACCGCCAGTATCAGAATCAATCCTTGAGCTTTTTTGCACGGCAACTTGTACCAATCGACGCGATAAGCCGCCTCGCCCACGCGCAAGCACTGCACATTCGCGACAAAAAAATAATTCACTCGAAAATACGATATGACTCATGTAAAAAAAATAGCCCATTTATAACTCTATATAACCTAAAATCTGTCTACTGTGCTGCTAGTTTTAGTTTATAGTGCTCTAAAATATTTATGGCAACTGATGGGAATGTGCTTTTTCAACTGAAAACTCATTGTGGCACGCGCTTACGGCTAGTGCTGCAACTTCGAGTGTCACTGAAATAGCACATCCACACACGTGTTGCTAAAAGTACCGTACCTGTTCTGTCAGAATTTCGCCGATGTAGCAGAAGATAAAAATATTGAACGTAAAGGACACAAGTAAAATACAGTAAGTCATCGTACTGATTGTGTTTCTGCTCTCCCATTCCTACAGAGTGGGATATAATGAGTGATAAATATTACGCATATTTAAAAAAATACGTGGTTCAATTGAAACAACAAATATTTTGTTAAATTTACTAAATATTCCTATTCAATGAAATGTTAGTTGATTGAATTAATCAAGCCTCTACTTAACTGATGTTAATTGTCACACAAAATAATTACTTCAATTTATTAGAATCAACTCAATATTTCATTGTTTATCATTTCGACTAAATATTTAATCCATACAATGAAATGGCATCATGGGTTGAAATAACTATTTTTCTCAATGTATACTTTTTAATATTGCAACCAGTATTATTTTGGCTAGCAGGCATGACTTATCAATTTCGTTTTTATTATTTTTTTTTTACCGTGATGAAATAATATCCAAGAAAGCATATATTCATAGTACAGCCTATGAACTCGACGAAGCATATGACATTGAGATTGTTCTCGACGCGCTCGGCGAAGCTAAAATCACACATGAAAGTCCCTTACAACATCATGCCCATATATAACTGCTTGTATAAAATAATTCATTATACGTGAGAGCTCGCAAGTGTCGCTCGACGATCGTGGCTATTTTGTCGTTCAATCGGGCCTCGACGTCGACTTCGAGTCCACTGCCACCCTCGATCATCCCATCGGCCAGATTGCCCAACAGGTCCATGACTATTTGCAGCTGGGCGCAGACGTGCACGACGAAGGTCGCGGCGAGGCTGCAGGCGCCAATCGTGATGGTGTAGAGCACGAAGCCCGACACCGTCTGCACGGCGAACACGATCTCGTAGACGGGGCTGCGCTCGACGTTCAGCAGACGCGCGTAGATCGGATAGGTCAGGGCTCGGGGACCTGTGCGCGTGTACGAGAAAAAAATAAATTGGAATTGCAGTCACCGATACTAGATTTATTCGAGGTATTATTTCAAAGTCTTTGTTCAGGGAAAAATTCGTTTCAGAGATTTTTGATTTTTGTGCACGAAAATCATCATTTTCTAAAGAACACTGAACATCTCTATAGGGTTATTTCAAACTCAAAACCCATATTATCGCAACTGATTTTACGTCTAAACTTAAATTGCATGCAAATCCAATTACAGTAATTTTAAAACAAAACTGAAAAAGAAAAATGTCCTACAATTAAATTAAATTATTCTGACGAAAAAGTAACTTTTCAATGATGATTTATTTTTCAATCATCATTTAATTCAGACTCCACCGCTAGATGTCGAATAAACTTATATGTGTGCACGCAATCGGCAAAGTAAAAACAATTGTATAAGTTATAGCACGAAAAACTCATAGTTATTTACTTTTTTTATGGCTCATTTAATTTATCTATTTAAATTAATGCAAATTTACATTCTAGAAGACAAACTTGAATAAACTTAAAATGAAATTTTTTTATACTTGAAAGAAAAATTCCATGGCTTTTTTTACATTAATTTCCATGTAAATACTTTTGACATCGTACCATGTCCCATGTGCTCGAGATCCGTATTGTTTTCGGACAGCAGGTCGAGCAGTCTCTGCGTGAACTCCGTCGTGGCGATTTTGCCCGACGACAGAGGCATGATGGTGTGATAAAAGAAGCCACCGCCGTACATGAAGGCCGCGCACAGCAGGGCCAGCTTTCGTCCGATTTTGGCGTTTCTTCGCATCGTGCACAGCTCGTACTTAAATTAACAAAAATTATTGGAAGACAAAAATATTGAAACGTGTAATTTCAACAATACCTGAGAATTGGTGCGTCGATACATGGTCCAATCCTGCTCGACGTGCTCGAAGCAGGCGGCGATTTCCGGAATATAGCCGACCAGCGAGCAATACTTGGCCAGCGCCATCAGGCAAAAGCTCATGGGTCCGATGAGTTTGAGCTTGATGTTGGGATTGGGCTCCTCGAGGAAGGTGTGCAGAGCGCAGGGCACTAGCAAAAAGCATATCAGCCAGAAGCAGGCGACGACGTTTGCGTCGCGCAGCATTTTCACAAGGCTCGAGGCACCCTCGCCCACGGGCCAGATCCCGATGGGTTTTAAAAAATAGCGATTCATCTGGATGGCGTAGCTGGATTCTTCGCCCAGCATTTCGGTGTTTTTTAAAATATAAACTTTGTGTAGCTTGTATCGAAGAATGTGTGCAGAGAAATAGAAGAAAAGCTCGATCATAACGCGCTTATTTTCTTTAGTTAGTAAAAAAAGGCAATTTGCATGGCAAAGTAAGCTTTTAAGACGATATCTGTGCAAAAGAGTACAAGAGAAAAAAATTAATGCTCGTGACGTTTAATCGTACGTCGATTATAATTGGCAATATCGATTTGAGCCGTTGGTAGATTCTTCGTTAAAAAATTCATCGTCTCGAAAGGCTTACCTTTGTCTCGATACACAGTTGAAATTGAAACTAAATCAGTTTTACGACGAAGATATTTTCTGAAGTCGAACATTTATTCGTTTATGTGATAATTTATATATTAAAAAAAAATATATATTTGGATTCATAATACAATTGGGAAAATTTCGGTGCGTATTTATCAGTATTTACTGCGTTTGACTGGATGAATTTTCGAATCTACAGCTTCGTGAATTTCAATTGACGGATCTCAAAAAGGCAAAGTACGAAAGAGATGCTTTCATAATCTAGAAAAAGTAAAACACTAATTAAGGAAGTAAATAATATCTTTTCACGGTGCTTTTAATTTTTGATGCTCTTGCTCGTATACGCTCATAGATAATTCAAGTACATTGCCAAGAACTTGTTTGGTTTTCCGGCAAAAAGCTGAATAATTCTTACACCAACCCCCACGCGTTTTTTCTTTAATTACGTTATAATGAGACTTAGTGACTCTCGAGGACATTAGGAGCAATGCAATGAATTCTAGAATCAGCCAGTATTATTCGATTCTCACCGTAATCCCAAACGAGTTCTTGGTGATATGATCGAATTTTCTATGAGTGTAAACTTATTTAATTTATTTCTGTTTTCAAAAAGTATACGTACATAGAGATAGTTTTGCAAATCCAGTACGAAGTATCCACCAGCAGTCAAGCAGCAAGGTTTGGCACTTTTTAGCATTATCATGACGAGCAACTTTTTCGATTCGTCGGGTACGTCGTCCTTGTACCATTCGCATTCGCAGCTTTTAACAAAAATTTCATTATTTCAGCAAAAATGTTCTACGAGGAAAATTTTCAAATTAGGTATGAACCATAAAGCATGCACTTCCAAGCTGTGGTCTTTGATCAGTTGTCCGGGATAATTTTGATACAATATATTTAAAAATTGTCCAGCCACCAGCAAAGCAAATCGCATCATCACGTCTGTGGCATCTCTCCCGTGATCTAAAATCTTTGACAAAAACATCAACGATTATATTTTTTAGATTCTCTTCACGATTCCATTAATTCGTACTCACAGCGAATTCCGCTAAAGTTACCGTGCTCAAAGAAATTCCTATAATGAAAAAATTCAACAAAGAATACGTAGACTCGAGAACATCGAAAAACCTGCATCGATTTGAAAATCATTATGATCGTCGTAAAATTTGATTATAAATACAAAACTGACTCCAAAGCGTGCTTGTGAATAATCGCTGCTTTCACAATTTTTCGATGATAAATATTTTTCTGCATCGAGCGTCGCGTCAACAAATTGACCCTCTCATTGCTTTGATTGATCTCTTCGGTACAATCGCTAATTTCCGTCGAAGCGATCTTGAAAAGGGCACACGCGTGCTGGGCACAATTGATCAGTAGAGTGTCGAAGCCGACGATCACGACGATCGACACCATATCGAAGAACATGCCGTGAAACAGAACGAAATAAAAACTGTCGTCCAAAGCGTCTATGTAGTAGCGTAGCGCACGGACTTGATGCAGCGGCCGTGACTCGTTTAGGGGCATGATCAGATCCAGTGCTCTGGGCATGAAAACGCCAAAATTGAAAATTATTACCGACGAAACCATGTATACTGCAAAATTTCAATGTTCATTCATTATATTCATTAAATTAATGCCGAGTCTTGTAAACACATCGCCTATACTCACTCGAGTAGAACATGTTGAATTTTTGAGCGCTGTTCGAATAATCGTGGATGATTTTAAGACTTTGATCACTAAAGAGCGAGAAGTCATTATCTATTTTTTTCAGCATGCGTTGGAACTATATGACGTGAAAGGTAGTTCTTAGGCTAGTTTCTTTAAAGGGACAGACTGGTGTTTCGAGCTGAAATTCGAAAATAGCCATCAAAATAATTGAAATCAGGTGTATGATAAACATGTTTTACTATTATAAAAAAAAATTTAACTATTTCGATTTATATGACTATGTTTAAATTTCAGCTCGAAACACCAGTTTTCACCTAACAATTTTAATTTCTGTAATATCTTTGCAAACCTGCTTTTCTTTCAATGACAAGTACAAGAATTTGGTAATGTAGTGCATAAAAAATAATAAGCTAATGATGCACACAAAAAAATTGTGAAAATCGTGTCGTGTTTCATAAGCTTCTGCGCACTGAATGAGAAAATTTATAATAAATTTAGCCTTGTTATTTTTGGTTGATCATCAAAGAAAAATTTTTTTTTACATGAGGTATAAAAACCGTGCCAAGTGGCAACATCATCATTATTTGATGAATTTTATTAAATTTCCCGCTCTGAAAGGGCCACAGACCGAACAATTTTAAAAAAAATCTACTGTGCACAAAGTATTCTCCATTATAAATTTCCATCGTGCTCGTTTATCGAGAGGTAAGAATTATATGAGCCAGATCAGATCCAAGAATGACTAATTTATTCAATAGGCTTGAGCAATAGGTGAAATTTAAAGGTGCCCATTAGGTGTTACTCTGGCACATTCTCAGTATGTGAAGATAATACTAGGGTGTATACAAAGAAATTATACGTTAAAACCTTAATTACTCAAATGCACTATAATAATTCCACATCTAAGACTTCGTTTTAAAGGTGTTAGCTTAAATTATTTCGTATGATTGGTATGTTTTTAATTTCTAGCACTTGATAGAGTTTAAAAATAAAAGTAAAGCCCATCAGGTATGATAATAAATAATAACTACGTTACTTCAGTAATACTCAGAGTGTATCGAAATTATAATTTTACTTCAATGTCTACGTAGGAATAATATACAATAATCATATAACGGTCCTCAGTAAATTGAAATATGTGAAAGCAGTTTTCATTACCTAAAAAAATTAAAAATTTAACTGAAAACTTAACCACACTGATCGTTAATGAAGTTAAAACTTACACTGGAAAACGTGATCAGTGTCAAATCGGCGAAGCTCCCGGCCATCAACTTGACAGGCCTTCGAGATACTGCTATGATCATTAAAAGGTCGGCAGCTTCTTTTCCAGGTAATTCGTACCAATCGATATTCATGTAAACAGAATCTATTTGTTTGCACTAAGACAGCATTTACAATTTTATTTTATTTCGATGTTGCATTAATTAGCGAGTCAATTTAGAATTTGATTAAAAAGTTTTACATGCTCAGCTAGATGTTCACCAATAAAGCAAAATATGAAAATATTTAAAGAAAATGATATCACAAGGATGAAGTAAGTCACCATACTTATAGGTTCTTTTCTCTCCCATTCCTGGAAAGTTTAAAATAAACTTTTATGAAAAATTGATTTATAATAGACAAGTAGTTTTTATTTTTCATAAATTATAAAAATGCTCAAAATGTATGATGGCCCAATGACCATAACTGACAATTTAAAAGTTTTAGAATATTTAACACTAGCACGGTTTAGCGCTTGAATCTACGCCAGTACTCTGTGACGTCAGGAGACACCACTTTAATAAATAAGTAGATTGATTTTATTGTGGCCACGGTGACAACAATGAGAGATTATGAGTGTAATGTAAGTGCTACAGGTAGGCGTTATTACTGGGCCCATGCACACAAATATAATTCATTTATTCGCGGGCATTCATGCATTCAAATACAATGGTTGACTTACACCTAGGCTTACTCAACTAATTACAAACAAAATACATAGGCCTGGCGGATGATTCGTTGAGCTTCGCACACCGAATAAAATGATAGACGAATCGCCCAGAGGCCTCCGTGGGTCCTGAATATAAATCTTGAGATTTCGCATAATTTTTGGAGAAAAGTATCTGTCAGCACCGCCCCGTCCGTAAGAACCTGACGACAGACGATGCTAATTGATAGTGGATTCCTAATTTCATTGTTTTTCCCGTTAAACCGACATCGCTTCATCTGGGCATCGATTTTCATCGAACTATGGATTTGCGTGTCTATTTCACACCTTATAAGAAGCATCCGCCCACAGAGTGAACTTTCACGATCATTTTAACATGTATTATTTTTATAATTATTTATTATAAATTAAGGGTGACGTAACTACTCGATCACATTATTAGGAATTTAAAAACTTGCTCTCAATTCATAGCACGACTTATACCTTTAATCCAATGACCAAAAGTCATAATAAGTTTACTTTGAAAGTATAATCAAGCCGTGACATTTTTAATATCACAGAGATATATTTTATAAAATTATTTTATTAACACTCGCAGCTCTAATAACTTGTGGAACTTCATTTCTAATATCATGTAGGTAGCATATTATACACTGTACTGTTGTAGGTTGAAAGATATATTTCTCAGTTTTGTTTTTGACTTATCGCGTTTTTGTTCATGTCATGATATTGTTTAAAGCGATCGCATCATCAAACTTGATTATTTTCAGAGCGAAGGAAGAACCGAACGATACTTGGTCAGATGCAGGCAACGATTGCAATTTCGATTCGGTAGAATCTAGCGAAACCAAAAACGTTACAACGCTCACGGGTTTCAAAACAACGGTGAGTTTAGTGATTTGAATTATGTTCTAATTTCTCACCAAAATAAAACTGTTTTAATTTTAATTGTTTGTTGCTTTAATTTTAGGCGAATCACTTAAATGAGGCTATTGCCTTGCATGAAAGGTTAGATGAAAAAATATACATAGATTTGGAGTGCAAATATGTTAAACTTGAACGGTTGTCTCTATCGAAAACAATCAGCAAAACTCAGTATCAAAGATATCCACGTATTGAAAAAAAAGAAAACATAAATCAAATCGATTGTTTGAACGATAATTTGATAATTTTGGTAAAAAAACAATTTGATTATGATAATAATTGTCATTTTGAAGTAAATCCCAAATTGTTTATCAATTCGCCACTTGAGGGCATTAGAGCATATGGATGTGAGTTATGTCACAAATCATTTATTAAAAAAGAAAACCTCGATCGACACATTAATGGAGTACATAATCGTAGTAAACCCTTCGAATGAGACATTTGTCACAAATCGTTTGGAAAAAAAAGTACTCTCAAACGTCACATCGACGCAGTACATAATCGGAGCAAACCCTTCGAATGTGAGATTTGTCACAAATCGTTTGGAGAAAAAAGTGTTCTCAATAAACACATAAATTCAGTACATAATCGGAGCAAACCCTTCGAATGTGAGATTTGTCATAGATCATATTCAGACAAAGGTTATCTCAAACGTCACATCGACGCAGTACATAATCGGATCAAACCCTTCGAATGTGACATTTGTCATAAATCATTTGGAGAAAAGAGTACTCTAAAACGTCACATCAACACAGTACATAATCGGAGCAAACCCTTCGAATGTAGTATTTGTCACAAATCATTTGGACAAAAAAGTCATCTCATAGTTCACATAAATGCTGTACATAATCAAAGTAAACCCTTTGAATGTGATGTTTGTCACAAATCATTTGGACACAAACCACATCTCAAAATTCACGTAAATGTAGTACATGATCGTAGCAAACCCTTTTGATGTGACATTTGTTACAAATAATTTGGATGCCAGAATGTACTCAAAGCTCACATAAATTCAGTACATATTCGGGATCAAATCCTTCGAATTTGATATTTATAACAAGGCATATGGCCGCAAGGTTACCCTCAAAGATCACATAGTTACTGTATACGATCGCATCAAACACTTCGAGTGTGATAATTGACCCAAATCATTTGGAAAAAAGTGACCTCAGAAAGCACATAATGGCAGTACCCATCCGTAGAAAACCCTTAGAATGTGATATTTGTTGCAAATAATTTTGAGAAAAAAGAGTCCTCAAAATTCAAATAAATGGAGTATGTCACTGCTAAAAACTCCTCGGATGTGATACTTGTCACAAATTATTTAAACAAACTAGTCACCTCAGTAAACACAAAATTGCAGTACATAATAAGAGCAAGCCCCAAGTGCGTGATATTTGTCTGGAAAAATTTGAAAACAATAAAGACATATGTGATTATATAAGTAATTTTGGGAAATCTTTCACAAATTTATCTTTTAATTTTGAAAAAAACAATAAAATATTTAATCATATTATTCATTTTGTCATGAATGTGATAAGCCTCCTATGTCCTTTCGTACATTAACTATAATATTAGCTATTCTTCATCTTGAATTCGTTCTTTAAAGCATCATTGCTGAACCAATATTTTAACACTTCAATTATCAGTTGAATTTTTCTCTAAATACCTATTTCTTATTGTTAAGCTAATGAGTTTCATATTATTTAAAAATGATCATTTAATTGCAACAAAACATTCAGCAGTATATTAAATATTAAAAAAAGTAACACTTTTGATTAATTCATGTTTAGTTCTACTGGCCCTTTTATGTTCAAAAAGCTTACTAGTTGGTCAAAAACTATTCTTAAAATGTTTAGAATTTCTACCAACCGTATCATTCTTCACTTTATTATCTCATTATTTTAATTCAATTTTATATCTTCCAATGCTCCTAATTCCGATGTAATTTTTCGGTAACATAATAAAATAATTCGATCAATATTGTTATATTTACCGTCAAGCAATAGTATCCCACGAAGCAGATATTAGCCGTGCAGCCGATAAACTCAACGAAACAGATTCCGTTGAGATAGTCTTTGATTTGAGTGGCAAATCTGTACGTCGAAACATATCTCATAAGAATAGATGACAAAAAAGAAATCGTTCATCGGCTATTTGTCGCGTTTACTTGAGAGCTCTGCAGTGCTTTTTCACCAAGACGGTCAGTCGCTCCGTGCTCGTTTTCGGCGTTTTATCGTTCTTCCGACTGTCGACGTAATTTCGCGACATCTCGACCACGAGCTCGAGCTGAGCGCAAGTGTGAGTAACGAAGACCGCTGCCAAACTGCAGGTGCCCACCGTTATGGTATCCATCACGTAGCCGGATAAGCATTGCATCAAATAGACGAATTGGTATACGATCTCGTCGTCGAGATTTATCCAGGCTTCGTAAGTGGGAAACGTCAGTATTCGCAATTTTTTCTCATTCGCGACACCGCTGCTTCCGTTGATATCCAATGAATCCTGGGTCACTTCCAGATTAGCTGAAAACGTTTGAACTGCGGCTACGGGCATGATGGCGTGATAAAAAATCCCACCGCTGTACATGAGCAGAGCCGAAAAGATGGACAACGACCTGCCTATCTTGGCTTGACGTTGCAATACCTGGAGAATTTTTCGCAGCGAATTTTATTATATCCTATCGCCGAGAGAGTAAATAATTTAAGAGATACACCTTTTTTTCTGCGGAGTCGGAGCTTTGCCAATCCTCCTCGACGAACTTGAAACATTTTTCGAGGCGTTTCGTGAGGCGAGTCAACGACGCGTACTTGATTATCGCCATCATCGCGAAGCTCATGGGCCCGATGAGTTTCATTCTCACGGCGATGTTTGGTTCCTCTAAAAAAGTATGCAACGCGCATGGTATCAAGAGGAACAACAGAAGAAAGAACGTCGACACGGTTAAAAGTTTATTAAACAATTTTTCTCGCAATGAATTTTCGTTGGTCACCCATAGACCGATCGGTCGAAGAAAATAGCGACACATTTGAACGGCATATTCTGAATGCCAAGATACAGAAGACATTTTTATAAAGAAGCTAATTATTTATTTTGTTGGCGACTTATTTATTTTGTTTTCTAATGTCGAGATGCTAAGACGACACTGCTTACGCATGTTTTGCGAATCGATACGCGTATTCGATGAAATCGACGATGAGTTTTCTGACTCGACAATTAAAAAATTGATTGTAAGAGTATATTGCGCTTATTGACGGTCTTGCCGATATTAATTACACGATGTTTTTTTGCTTATGTATTGTTTGTTATGCTTTAGAGCATATTCTTACCTAACCATTGTATCATTTAATTATATGTTATGTTATAGGTTCTGAAGTTTTTTCACTGTTGCAAAGACTTGAAATATCGTCACCCCTTTTTACCTCGATTCATCGATGAAAGGTAAAACGAGAATTCATAATAACAATTAAACTTGAGGAAATTCTTGCCGGTGGTAAGACCAAAATATGATGTGCATAAAACGCAAAAGCGATAAATTGTTCTGAAAAATGATTTTTTTTGAGTATTGAATATTTTAGAAAAAAACTTTCTTGCTCATTATTGAAACAATATTTAAAAATTCTTTTTTTGCAAAATATTGAAAACCCTTCAATCCATTCTTCAAAACTGAATGATTGGTTTTATTCAGAAGCCTGTTTGGGCTTTTTATTGGAGCTTATAAGTTCAAATTGATCTACTCTACATCTTGTTTTGGTCGCAAATACATACCATGATTTCAAAAAATCCAATATTGACTTTAAAATTTTACCCCCTCTCCTGTCCTCAATGAGTATTTAAAAATGCAAATTATGTAAAGATATATAATGAATTTGTAATGCAAACTTGAAGTACAATTTAAAGAGTAAGTTTTAATGTAAAGTGAGCGTTATTTTATCGTACGAAGTAGATTGCAGTCCAAGTGTCGTACAAACTGTAAGAAAAAAATAAAATTTCAGATAGTAGCTTCAAAAAATTTTTTAAATTCAAATAAAATCAAATATTTCATAAAAACGGCAAAAGATGAGACGCCTACGTCACGCGGGGTTCCCAGGCGGTCACCCATCCAAGTACTAACCGCGCTCAACGTTGTTTATATTCGGTGATCGGACGAGAACCGCAGCTTTCAACGTGATATGGACGTAGACAGTAACGTACAATACGGAGCAACATAAATTTTCTGAGCTTGTTAAAATTTAAGGCTTTTAATGCACTTTTTTGTGATCTTATTAAGGTTATTTCAAAGTCCTAACAATTTATTAACAATGAGTATACCATAAACTACGAAAATCCAGTAGTCAGGGTTTACAAATATGTAGATTGACACTAAATACTTAATAGTGACGATGAGCATTTCAATATTGACAATTATGTTTGGCGTATTAATTTTAAGCCAAAACTGCATCGTGCATTTATAATCTCGAGATTTTTCAAATACTTGCGACTTGACCCGTTTTCGGCTTATTTATCCAAAATTATTCCATCGACGATTTGAGATGATAAGTATTCCAATAAATCCATAAACAAAAAACGTAGTTCGTGTCTAATTATCCTTCATGATCTCAAAAACTATCCAACTGATCGCCTTAAAATTTCTATCAAGTATTCATAATATTGCTGGGAAAGTTTCTGTAATATTAAAAGCACTATTTACTTAATTGTTTTTGAATTTCAAATTTTTTCTCCCCCTTTTATAAGTACAATTTCACAATGAAAGATTGAAATTGTCATCATTTGGAATAAAGTGCACATGTTTTTTATAGAAAAATTGCTTTTTCTAAATACACGTTCTTAGCACGGTTGCTAGTTCGCAAACACTTTCTTTTTATAACGCGTTTGATTTTTTTAATTATAATTTTTGACCGATGTTAATGGAAAACTATCTACTGAGTAAAGAAACATCAGGAAATGATATTCAAAGAACTCAGAACAATTTTTTATGAGAAATGTACACGAACGAAAAATATGCCTCGACCTGGACAACTACAAAACTTTATAGATAGTCATTTTATTTACTAATAATTAAATAACTGAAAGTAAAAATACTTGAATTGGATATAATTTATGATAAATAAATTAATACAAGTAAATGATATATGATGACGATTATTGCTGGAAAATGAGCTATGTTCAAAAGGTCAGTTTTTAAAGGTTTTTCTCGTGTTGGAATTTTTTCTGTTAAAAAAGTTCTTGTATTCAAAAAGATATAAAATTTACTCGGACATTTCTTTTACTCCGTATTAAACATTCATGTCTACGTCCATATCACTTTGAAAGCTACGGTTCTCGTCCGATCACCGAATATAAGCAACGTTGAGCGCGGTTAGTACTTGGATGGGTGACTGCCTGGGAACCCCGCGTGACTTCATCTTTTTGCTTTTTTTGACAAATACATTATTTTTACCTTCAATTTTCTAAAATAAATGTTATAATTAAATCAGTGTACGCGGATGTTCTGAAGCCAAAAAAATTTGTCGCCACTCAAAACAAATTCCACGTCCATCACTCGATTCCATAGAACTTACAATTAATGAATATAAAAGATTTAAAATCGAAACTGCTTCTTATTGCGATCTATCATAAGTAATAATGATCAAATAAAAATTGGAAAAAATATGCGCAAGTATATTATAGTACGTGGCTTAATACGCGTGTGTGGATAAAAGTTGGCCAAAAAGAAAATCCGCTGCCAATACATTGGCAGAGAGCTTCCTCATAAAAAATTATCCTGGTTGCTGTTTTCACAAAAATACGTCTGTTTTACTGTACACATTCGTGAAAAGCTACATATGTGCGCAGTGAAGTTTGTATTATTATTATAATGCCGCTACTCGGTTCTAGTTTTCTCAAAGATGGGGATGAGAGGTACATTATGATGATACAAGTAACGATATGCATCGGCTATATATGCAGAAAAATAGGTGACTGATGACTTTCATACGCTTGATAAATCGTATACATAAAATCGTTGCGTCATTGAGTAGATCCCAGATATATACAATACTCGACACACGCACACTCGACACGATCGCAATTAATCTTGCGTGCGTAGCATGACATAGCTGCAGTGTCTTCGCGGCAGTCTGCCGCGTGCATCGTCACGATGCTGCTTTTGCTCGGCGCGATTCTCGCGCTCGCCAGCCTCTACTGGTATCTCACGCGTACCCACGGTCACTGGGCCAAGCAGAGGAACGTCCCGACGCTGCCAGGCGGCCCGGGGTCGGCCACATGCTGCCGAGTCTGCTGATGCACGAGAGCCTCGAGTATCTCGCGGATCGGGCCTATCACGAGGCTCCGGGGGACGCCAGCGCCGTGGGCATCTACTTCATGCGCAAGCCCATGCTGGTGCTGTGCGACCCGGACCTCGTCAAGCAGGTGCTCCAGTCGGATTTCGCCAGTTTCCATCACAATGGCCGTGAAATCAATCCGAAGGCCGACGCGATACAGGCCAAAAATCCGTTCTTCATTCACGATCTGCAGGCCTGGCGGGAGAGTCGCGCGCGGGTCGTCGGACACCTGTCGGGTAAAAAGTTGAGCTATCTGTTTTATTTGCGATCACTCGGAACGTGTGCGAGAAGATGACGGCGTTCATCGAGCGGCGACTCGCCGAGTCGAAGGTGCAAGAGTACGAGGCCGAGCTGAAGAAACTTTTCGTGCGCTACACCGGCGAGATGGTGGCCAACTCGGCCTTCGAGGTCGAGGGTCAGTGATTCTCGGACGAGCGAGATCCCGGCTCGTTTCACGTGGTGGCGGAGGGTCTCTTCGAGCCGGACTTTGTCAACGTCTTGAAACTAGCCGTGGTGTTCTTCCTGCCCGAGCTCGCGGGCTTCGCCGACGTGCGCTTCATCCCCCAGAGCGCCGAGGACTTTTTCCGCGAGACGCTGCTGAGCATATTGAAGCATCGCCAGGAGCAGCCGACCAAACCCAACGACTTTTTGCAATTCGTCCTGGACACTAACGACGAGAACGACATCTAGAGCATCATAGCCGACCTGTTGATCTATCACATAGACGTTTACGAGACGTCGAGCCTGATTCTGGCCTTCTTCGTCTATCAGCTCGCGCGCAATTCCGAGGAGCAACACAAGATTCGGCGACACGTGCGAGACGTGAGTGGCGGCAAATTGACCTACGAGTCGCTCAAGGCCATGAGCTATCTGGAGCAGGCGGTATATGAATCGCTGCGACTGATACCCCCGGCGCCGGCGCTTTACAAGCGATGCAGTCGCGAGACGACTCTGATGGGCGAGGACGGATACGAGTGTCGAATGCGCCCGGGTGACGGTGTCATGTTACCCATAATGGGACTACAGAACGACCCACGATACTGGGACGAACCGGACAATTATCATCGTTCGTTCGGCCCGACGGGTTCAGCCCCTAGCGCAACAGATATCTGTTCTTGGCGTTCGGCGAGGGCCCGCGTATGTGCGTGGGCATGCGGCTCGGACTGATGCTGGTGAAGCTGGCCGCGGCGACGCTACTGCTCAGATATCGAATCGTTCCGTTGGCCAAGTCACCCTGGCCGCTGGAGATGGATCGCTCGTCGTTTCTGGCTTACGCCAAGGGTGGCGTTTGGGCGCGATTCAAAAGATTGGAGGAGGAGGAGGCTATCCGCTGATGATGATTATATAACGGTGTGATCGAAGTCGTGAATGTAAATATTGAATGCAAATTGGATCCGAGCTTTTACATAATTTTCATGGCAGGATTAATTAATAATTTATTAATCGTTCGGATTTATGATGAATTCGATTTAAAGCCGTGTATTGTAGAGTGCTTCCGTCGTTGATTATTACATAATTCATGTCGCAATTGAGTGCACTGATAACTCGTGTTGTAGTGCAAAAATCGTACATTACTCATCGTGATAAAATATAATTGATTAGATAAATGAAACGAGATGAGTATTTTTAGATTAACTTTTTATAGAATTCATTGTTTTTCAATAATCGTTGCAAATTCATTCAAAGTTGAACGAGTTCATCACAAAAAGTAATTCATCAAATTATTGTTTTTAAATTTTTACTCAAAGTTATATCATCTACGATAGCGCATTTGAATATTAAGTAGGATATGCACCAACCTAAGAGAAACAAAAGCAGGAGTCCCACAAGGCAGTGTCCTCGGGCCGGTATTATACCTACTGTACACAGCCGACATACCTTTTTCGGCAAATATATTAACAGCTACCTATGCAGACGACACTGCCTTGCTGAGTACGAACAAGAACCCAGTAACTGCCTCGGAAAACCTCCAAAACCATCTTATAAAAATTGAATATAAAAATTGAAAACTGGACAAGAAAATGGCGAATCAATATCAATGAAAGGAAATCGGAGCATATCACCTTCACCCTCCGAAAGGACACCTGTCCAAATGTTTACCTGAACGGTACCCCCTTTCATGAGAGCAATGCGGTAAAATATCTTGGCATCCATCTGGACAGACGGTTGACATTGCGGGCACATATATGGACGAAGAGGAAACAGCTCGGCCTAAAGCTAAGGAAACTGTACTGGATGCTCGGCAGAAAGTCAGCAATGACCCTTGACAACAAGCTACTGCTATACAAATCCCTGCTCAAACTGATCTGGTCCTACGGAATTCAAGTGTGGGGAGCAGCTTGCAAATCGAGTATTGACATCATCGAAAGGTTCCAATCAAAGACAATGCGAATGCTGGTCGATGCTCCATGGTGTGTGACAAACGAGACAATCCGAAGGGACCTGAACTTGCCATCTGTCAGGGAGGAGACAAGGATGAGTAACGAAAAATACAAACGCCGACTAGAAAGCCATCCAAACATA
>CACVKI010143028.1:0-43060 GCA_902732785.1 Trichogramma evanescens | reverse complement strand
TAAGAATTTCACTTTTAAGTGCTGTTTATAAATAGCTGTCGATTGATTTTTAACATTAATTCAAATTGTTTTTTAATTTATAATTGTTCCATAATTATATAATCGTAAAATGGTAATGATTACAAAAAGTCAATAAAATGAAAACACTAAAAAATTATTTTTTTTATAATTTATTTTTTCGAATGACGTGATACATTATTTTAAAAAATTGAATAAAACTATACATAGAAAATATTACAAATATGCCTATCGCCAGTAACTTAAAAAAAGGCATTTTCGATAAATTCTCTTGATTTATTCACACAACGCATCGGTGAATCGTTTTGCCATCTCTGCGATTCCCAACTTGGTCAAGTCGTAGAGCGACAGGTTCGGACTTATCATCAACTCTCTCCGCTTGTCGTTGAACATCCGAGTCTCGTCATCATCACAATAATCGTCGTTATGCGCCGATTCCTCGAACAATCCATGCTTGACGAAAAATTTCATAACTGTCAGGGCGTCTCTTCTGCTTAGTCGATATCCTCTATTCTTGAGGCTTCGGACCACGGCCAGAGCTTGAAAGCCGAGTCTAAATTTGAATTCATAACACTGTTCACCGTGCAACCGTTTGATTTTTTCGCCAAAGTATCTCGCAGTCGGGAAAACGAATTTGGACAGATCGGCACCACGATCCAAGAGTACGTCGACCACACCCGGCGAAAGACTCGCCACGGCATCGTGAAGCGGTGTTCGACCCCACTTGTCCCGAGCATCGATCAGCACCTGCTGCTGTTGCTCGTCGATGATCTCGAAAAATAACTTCACCAAGTCATCGCCTACTGTTTGTTGCATTGCAATATAATGCAGAGGTCGCCATCCGTTTGCGTTTACTACATTAGGATTGGCGCCTCTTCTTAGCAATGCTTCGGCTGCAATCTTATTGCCGTAGCGCAAAGCGACGTGCAATGGTGTTGAACCCAAATCGTTTGTAACGTCGACTTTCACCTCCTGTTTATTATCTTCGGTGACCTTAAAGAAGATCTCCACCAAGTCGTCGTCTACTTTATTCAATCCAATAAAATGCAGAGGTGTCCATCCCTCTGGGCTTGTTACATTAGGATTGGCGCCTCTTCTCAGCAATGCCTCGGCTGTAATCCTGTTGCCGTAGCGCAAAGCGATCTGCAATGGTGTCACACCCCACTTGTCTCGTGCATCGACCTGTACTGTCTCCTGGATGTCATCGCAGATCTGGAAAAACTTCTCGGCCAAGTCATCGTCTTTTTTTCTCAACGCAATGATGTGCAGTGGGGTCGAGCCCCCGTCGTTGGCTGCATTCGGATCGGCGCCGAGTTTCAGCAGTGTCTCGGCTATATCTCTTTTATCGTAACGCATAGCCAAGTGCAATGACGTGAAGCCCGACTTGTCTCGGGCGTCTATCTGCACCTTTCCACATTCGTCCTCGTTGCTGACCTGCAAGAAAAACTGGAGCAAGTAGTCGTCGGAGAAATTCATGCAAATGACGTGCAGAGGAGTATAACCTGAATTGTTGAACAAATTCGGATTGGCGCCACTTTTCAGCAGGATCAGGACCACGATCTCGTGTTCCTTTTCAACGGCCAAGTGCAGCGGGGAATTACCGGTTTTTGGCACGAGGATATTGGGGTCCTGCCCGTGTTCCAAGAATTTCGTCACGGCGTATACACAGTTGGCATTGCACGCCACGTGGAAATGTGACAAACCGGACTCGTCGGTGTAGTTCACTTTAAAATTATTGAATATTTTAAAAAGCTCAAGGATGATGTCGTTGCGATTAGGAAAATTGCTTCTTGCCGCGAGATGTATCGGTGTAGTGAGATGCAGCAGGGGCTTGCCGTCTTCGTCTATTTTGGGTTCGTCCACGTAGCCGGTGCGAGCCACCGATTTAATCATTGCCTCGGCTTCGTCTCCACTGAGGTACCTTATGCAATCCGAGAGAGTACCGTTAATGTTTTGCATTTCATCGTCTTGAATATTTTTAAGTGGGCCTGGTGAATTAACAAATGATGGCAATTGAATCATATTTTCGCGCGTCTTCGTTGAGTGCATCGCTTTAAAAAAGTTTTTAACGGACGTGGACATTGTGGAGAACGTAGAAAACACACACACTAGCACGATCGCTCAAAATTCAGAGTGTTAACTGGTTTTTTTTTAACGAGACTCACTCGTAACGCGTACTACACTGAACACTGCACGTGGGCGAAACCAAAAGAGGTTATTTTTTTACTTTCACTTCTTTAACTTCGGCGCCGTAATGAATACTGAATTTTCTCGTGAAACACTATCTGTTCTATGTACGAGAATGAAGAACTAGTGTTTGAAGCTATATGAGATTTTTTTCAAGAAAATCACTCGACGGAAGCTTCGCTTTTTCTGTAGATGTTCACGCTGCAGAGACGTGATGTGTACTGACTATGTTCCTATAGTACGATCTACTTAATACATTCGATTATGTATTAGAAAGTAAAAATACGTTAGAGTCACCAGAGTGTGTAACGTAAGGGTCGTATTACAGAAAAACTCGTACTAACACGCATAATCCGAGAGGAACAAAGATTTTTGTAAAAATGTAGAGTTCCGTATTGTTTATCAATATTTTTAGATTTTTATAATACGCTAAATCGATTTTTCGAGGTTGATTTTCTCAACAGTTATCTGTTTCAAAGTTACAGACAAATTAATTATTTATACGGTGATATTTCGAAAACTAATAATTATAGATTTAAACAATTTTGTATCATTTCGTTTATTATGAAAACGCTAAGCGATT
Source organism: Trichogramma evanescens (assembly GCA_902732785.1). NCBI lineage: Eukaryota > Metazoa > Arthropoda > Insecta > Hymenoptera > Trichogrammatidae > Trichogramma > Trichogramma evanescens. The sequence continues at coordinate 40,272 of CACVKI010143028.1, read as the reverse complement.
GAATTAAAAAAATTAAAATCGGTTCATTACAAAAAAAGGTAGACATTTTTTTTTTTAATTGACCGAAAAACACGTGGTTATTTTCGAGTTTTTAACAATTTTTAACTCGTTAAATATGCATCAAAATAAAAAATGCCAAGAGTAACTTTTTGCTCCGAATCGTCCCAAGAACCTGAAAATATTTTTTATTTTCCAAAAACAATTGTTTTTCCACTCTAACCTAAAAAATTGTTCTTCCACTTCAACTTTGACACTATTTTTAGGCTTTCGTGAGAAAAAATGAATTTAATGAAAAAAAAATCGTTACAATACACACTGTTTTTAACATGAGTTTTAAACAAAAATTGCTTTAAACAAAATACTCACTGTCACAGGGAGTACAGAAAGAATCATTTATACGGTGGTATTTCGGAAACTAATAAGTCAACGATTTATCGTGTACTTTATTTTTTACTTTTTTTATTTCAAATTAAAGTAAATTAAAATTAATGATAATTCAAATTGTCTGCTTCCTCTTGTTAAAAAGTACGATCATTTGAAAAAATGTCGCAGTGATTTTGATACACGCACTGCGACATTTTTTTCGGTGCACCTGGTAAAATTGTTTAACAGCTTGGTTAATATTTTTTTAAAAAGCTTTGATAATTACACTTACATAATTATTTTGACTTATATAATTATTTTGATTTTGCCGTTTGCAGATTTTTTTTTTTTTTTTTATAGTGGATTACGGCCCTTTCTGCTACGAGGCTAATTGGACAACCTCACCGTTCTACTTAACGGTGGGTCTTCCGTGTATATGTAAGTGTATGTGTTAGTGTATTAGCGTGTACCTATAGTCGATATGGTTGCGCCTCCCATACCACTGAGGTTACGCTTTGATAATGGTGTGACCCCCAACACCAGAGACCGCAGTTGAAGTGCACTAGGTTTCCCCCAAGGAAAATTTCCAAGGTATACACCCAAATGGTGCACACCCGCAGAAAAAAGCCTCGGGAGCCGTTTGCAGATTCACAGTTTTAAATGTGCTCGCCATCTAGTGGTCAAGGCTAGAAGTAGTATTATCTTTTATGAAGTGGCTGAATACTCGTCTAATTTTCATTTCAACGGTTAAATTGTTATTTTCAGGTAATTTAAAATGCACTTAATGTTTGTAACATAATTATAACAGAAATATATTTAAAAACAAGCCAATAAATGGTTATACGTTTTAAAATCTTTTATAAATCACAAATTATGAATAGAGCTTGAGTTTCGAAAAATTTGGCGTCGAACCTAAAATACATCACAATTGTAGCTCCACTGCATATTATTTTGATCCAAGCGAGCCATGAATATTTCATGAAGCTGCAAACGCAGTGATGAGAGATATGTTTAAGTATACGGCGTTTGATAACGACTGAAGTCGCGCAGTTCAACGACAAATTAGAACGGGCTCAAAAATTGTCCTTGCCTGCATTGACCTCGCTCTTCGTGGGTCTGCGCTTTTACTTTTCTCAGTTATATAGCCTTGTCCAATGGGGGCAACGACTTTGGCAATTGCACAGACTCTCTTTTCTCTTCGTTGCGTTGTTGGTGGTGGCTCCTGCTCGCGCGCGCGACTTATTAAAAGAAAGCGACAATCTTCTTTGCGGGTCACGCGCTGCTCGCCTAGCTGTATAGGTCAACGAATAATGAGAGACAATGGTAAGTCGAAGAAAAAGTGAAACGAGCGAGGGAGAGATAAAAAAAGGATGAGAAAAAATCGATGCAGTACATTTGTACGGGCACAGGGTGCGTTATTTTACTTGCATTTTTTTACTCTATTCTCACGCGGAATTTTTCTTCTTTTTTTTCAACATTAGTAGCAATATGATGAAAAAAAAATTGTTTATACGAAACGTCTACTCAGGCAGAAATATAGATAAATGTAAGTGCGCGTAAAGCAATTACGATTCGAGCGAAAGAGGGTCGGTGCTAGCGTCTATGCCATCAACCTTTCTCAAAAGTCTAATCGAAAAAGTAGAGAGAGAGAGAGAGAGATTAATCTGCAGAGCTCGGCCCGAGCCCAGCACACGTGCGTATAAATTGTATCCGCGGCAGGCCTACCTATGCCTGCGCTTAGGCGCGTATACGTTGCATCGACCGCGGCATAAACTTGGCGGTGATTACTTATATCGGTATATAACGTATGCCTCGGTTATACGCTTTGCGCGCGGTTAAAAGGTCCTGCAGTCCAGTGTGTCTCGCGGACCTCCCGCTAACCTTTTCTCCGGCGATGCGCTGCGCTGCACTGCAGTGTCGTATTATATATAGCGTCCCGGGCTAATACGATATTACGGGGCCTTGCGCGTCACTCGCATTAATCAGACCTGCCGCCGCCGCAGCAACATAGAGGGTACACGTCTATGCTACGAGTACGAGACGAGAGAGATCCGCAGCCGCAGCCCGAGGCGGCTCTTGTGGACGTATTATAAGGGAACTATCGATGAGTTGTTGCTGCTTTTAAGCCTGACGCGTGATTCATATACCCTTGGCTCTCTCTATTTTTCTCTCTTCTAGCGTACACACACAGACAATGAAGCTATAAGTCGCGGCATATAAAGCAATACTCGTTCAGTAATAATAATCATAATACGTGCCAATCTTTCAAATTTCTGATGAATCGCATAACGAGTCGCTCGCTCTGAACTCGATTTTTTATCATCGTATTCTACGATGTTTATAAAAGCTCGCGTCGCAAGTGAAGCTGCGCTGCGACGCGCACAAAGTAAAATGACAAATGTCTCGGTTCGCACAATGAGCGCGCGCGCACACGGCTGAATTGAAAAGGCAGAAAATTACGTGGAGCGAGAGAGAGAGAAAAAAAAGTCGATAAATTAGCTATTATAACGTCGTCGATATTTCGGTATCATCTCTCTCTCTCTCTCTCGCGTGTGCCATTGTGCGCGACGTATATATACGCACTTTAAACTTTTTTTGCACGAGCAGCAAGAGGAGGAATTATCTTCGACGAGCTGGGCTGCGCGCAAAAACGCCAAAAATCCATCATCTTTTCGCGAGCCTATATAACACAGTGCACACCTCTTGAATTGCCTCGCGCTCGCCTATATCACTCTCATCATCGTCCTCGTCATCGTCGGAGGGCCTCAGAAGAATATCATATCTCCGTATCCCACACGTTATATACGCCTATTCAGAACGTTAATTCTAACTATCTCATGGCGCGTACACGATAAATCGTTGACTCTTCTTCGCTTAAGACTTGGTATATAAAACAGCCCAGCCGAGGGGGGGCTATCTCTCTTCGAGCACGCTTTGGGCACTAAGAGAGGAATACGCGTGCAATACAAAAATGTCTCGTCCATGTACAGAAGGGAAGAAGAGAGACTGTACAGACAAAAATGTCCTTGAAAACGTGTATCTCACAGTGCGAGGAGGTGGAGGAGGAAGGAGAGTCTTCTATCTACCGTGTGCGAGAGAGAGAGAGAGAGAGAGAGGCAAGTTCGCGTGGATAAGATAAGCTGTAAAAGCTCGCTCCCTACACAGCGAGCTCGCGCACAGTAAAGAAAGCCAAGAAGAAAAGGAACTCGCCTCGCAGATGATATTGTGCCGTGGAGTGTGTGTGTGTGTGTGTGTCGTGTATATACGATGAGATGCAAAGACTCGAGAAAGCTCGGCACTCTTCTTTCTCGAATATAAGAGAAGCGCCCAAAGGGGATCTAAAATACGAGTTGCGAAGGCGGTGGCGGCGCCGTCGACGCCGCGCCTTGTCTCTGCGAAAGAAAGGCGCCAGCTGCCGCAAGAAAGGGTTGTGTGTGCGTCGGAGCTTTGCGCGCTCGCGCGAGTCTGCACGCGAAACGCGATCGATTCCGCTGCTGCTGTCGCTGCTGCTTGCTTACGGCAAGCGTGCGTTTTTTATGTTTCGTCTACCGGGGGTAGTGTACATATAACTTTACTTAAGATTCGTGACGCTAGGGATGAAATATGGCCATTAATAAAAAAACAATTACTCCTGCGCTCAGTACCTTTTAACGTATTTCCTATTTCCTCAATCTAAAATGAGCGTCAAACGTTCGGAACGAGTTGATTTTGTGACGCGAGAGCTGGCGTAGAGCAGCTTTTAATTTATCGAGTATTTTTAGCACTCAGCAAACGAGGAAGCTACTTTTCTCGTTCGATTATTTCATTTTAATTATTCCGTCAGCTATTCGGTCGTATATTTACGCGAGCTTTCGTTTATCGAAACGTGCACAGAGCTATATGTACGATATGTTTTCACTTATTTGGTTTACGTGCGAAAACGAGTACTAATTGCGACCGCATCGAATCGAATTAATAATTTAGAATCTAATTGAAGCGTTGTCTAAGTTGATTCGGTGGGTAATTGAAAAATCGGATTATCCGTAAAAAAACAAAGTCAGACTGCTTTTAAAATATAATTCTGTTGAATCGTGAATTTTTATCTGATTTGAATCATTGATAGATTTGACTCTTCTAGATATCAGGGATTGACTTTCTGGTAGAAATGCTCAAATGAACCATTGACAGTATCTTCATAATCATCAAGAATTTAACTGGACATTTGACCATGTTAAGAAAAGAAACCGCACTTAGCCTTATACAAATGTTTTGACTTTGCCACTTGCAGATTTACATACGAAGGTACTTGCCATCTAGTGGCGAGGACCTGAAGTAGTTATTTCGTGTTATAGTGTCTGAAAACTCATTTAAATTTTTTTAAAAGTTCAGTTGTCATCTTTAGGACCTTTAAAACTTATTAAATATTTGGATTATAACTGTAATATAAAAATATTGCCAAAATAAATCAATTTATATGGTAGTGGGTTTTAACACATTTCAAAAGGTAATTTTTTGTTCACTAGGACAGTATTAATGTAGAGTATTTTTATCACGATTCGAATCATTATAATTTATACGTTTAGTTAATTTTTCCTATTTTTTCATTGTTTTGATTTTCAAGTTTACCAACTACGTATTATCTTGCTCACGATGATGTCGAAATTCAGAACAATTTTGACTAGCAGTAAATACTTTCTTTTTATCAATAAATCGAGTGCAAGGCCATCCAAAACTTACTCAGTGTCAATCAAAATTCATGACTTTGTCAAAACATCCTTGGATCATACAATATTCAAAGATTCTCCGCTATTCCAAGGCGCCATTGCGGTCGCAAACTCGTAAAACTGCAGCCGCGCGCGACTACATAGCGGCCAGCTCATCCCATATTGAAAAGCTCGCACATAGCACCGAGAAAAGCCAGTGCGGTAAACGCACATGAATATAATATATAACGCAGCGGGCGAATGTGTTGTTGTTGCCTTATAGAACAACAGCCCTCTAACGTATGAATAGCTTTTTCCTACGCGCAGGTATGTGCGTACGCTCGATGCAAGTCGACTAAATATTACGGGCGCGAGAGAAGCTCGATTTCTCTCTCTCTTCGTCTCTTGGATTTTAGTATACGAGCCCCTGCAGATATACAATATATACGGATGTGTACGCGTGCGTGTACCTTGTACAAACTTGGGCTCGAAAGTTTACCTGGCTGCGCGCGCGAGACTCGTTAATTTTGCAGCAGACGACTCCGCGCGCGTGCAGATTCGAAACTTGTCGTATACCTATAAACATGGCAACTTGTGTGTGTGTGTGTGTCTGCCACGCGATATGTAGAGTTCGTTTAACGGTTGCCCCTCCTCGCGCGCTTATATCATATTGTGCACGCCGATGTACGCGCAATTTTCTTTCGTTTTTTTTTTCTTCTTCTTATTCTCGTTGATCCTCGTAACAACAGCATATGGCGAAGGGCCTTCGATAAAGAACGAAGAGCGAGAGCGAGAGAGAGGGAGGAAAGTTGCAATTTTCCAGTTGGCAAACTTTTTAAAGAAATTAATCAACGTGCGTTATGTGCCGCACGTCTCGGTATAACCAAGCGTCACTCGCAGCACAGACGCTTGTTTTTTTTTCTCTCACTCGCTCGCTCACTCCCACCCTCTTCCCCTCTCGTTCGCTCTCGCTCTGTCTATCACTTATTCGTTTTCCTCGTAATTTCTTTAAAGTAGTTTGGCAATTTATTATTTTGCAATTTTCATGCACGGCTGCTGCTGCGTCGCGCGTACCCTGCAGTATATACCGTACCACACGCGTGTGCAGCAGCGTCAGGGTTTTTCTATATATAACACGACAAAGTTTGACGGGCAAGCTTCGGCCTTAGGTATATATATACGCGCGAGCACACGGTGTGCTTTTTCGCCCGTCCATCCAAGTCTTCCGAATAACGTTACGCCCTGGGTTCTCGTCGTCGTCGTCTCTCGTTTCGCTATAACTCGCGCGTCCGCTTCCTATGCTTCGCGTCGAAGAAGAAGTTTTACCTTTTTTTCCTCTTTTTCTCTTTTTTTTTGCGCTCACCGTCACATCGATCCACGCCTTCCTCCACCCTGAAAGCAGCAGCAGCAGCAGCAGCAAGTGCCGAGGAGGCGAGAGGGTGCGAGGTGAAATTTTTTTTCGGTTGGCACCCGGAACTGCCGCTGCGATTCTGCTGCGCGACGTCGCGCGAGCGCGCATTTTATTAAAATGTGCTGCTGAGCTGCTCCTGCTGCTGCGAGTCGAGAGAGAGAGAGAGAGAGAGAGAGAGAGAAAACAATCAAAAGTTCGGCGGCAACGCGCGAGCACTCATGCGCTTTCCGGTGTGCACGGAGCAATCAAATTTTTAGACATTTTCTTTGGAGCGAATTCGGTCATACTCGATTATTTTTAATCAATTAGTTTTATTGGATTTTTCGATGCCCACTGGGTCTACTGGTTTCTACTTCTTTTTTATTATTCTTGACATTAGCAAAGATTTTTTTTACGATCCAAAGTCGCGTCGTTGGCAAAAAATTTTGAACGTAGCACACATAGGCGAGAGGCAAGTGCTATGTTCGTTAAAAAGCCATGAAGTAGCTCGGAGAAGATGTGCACGAACGAGAAGCACGAAAAAATTGTATATCGCAACGAGGAAGGGTGACTCGTATGTGCGTGTGTGTATGTGTGTGCCGAGCAAGTAACTGGCGCACACTATATATATGTAAATCTGGTTTCTTTTTTGTAGGCATAGTCGTCGCTCAACCCTTTCGCTTTCTCTTATATGGTATACGTGGCTGCTTTTAAGCGAGTGCACGGCAGCAGGGCCAGACAGACAGACAGGCTAAAGGCATATACATAGGCACACAGGCAGCAACGAGCGACGTTTTTAGTTTTTTACTCGACTTCTTTGCAGGGGTCTCTCTGCTTCTGCCTCTCTTTCTCTCCGCATAACCCTTTTGCCAGTAGCAGCAGCTAGCTATGGCAGCAACGCGTGAGGCAGCGGCTGTTGTACGCCAAGCCGCGTTCGTGACTATCGATTTTTCGAGGCAGCCCTAAGACAGATGAATATAAAGAGAGGTAGTTCGTGTTCGCACACACACACACACACAGACATTGGACACGCATACGAAGGCACGTACACCTTGCCAACGTTGCGCCACGAAAGCACTTCAGCCGGTGGCTTTCTCTTTTTCAAGACTCGAGCTAGCTACTACCCCCTTTGTTCACCTTGTGTCTGACGCCCTCGCTCCAGACCTCCTCCGCTGCTGCTGCCGACGCTCGTCCATCACTCTTCTTCTTCTTTCTCCTCTTCCCCCTGAACCTTCATCGTCGTCCTCTCCTGTCGTCTTCTACTTCTATACTTCTTCTTTTTTTTTTTTTTTGAAAAACGCACGCGAGCGATGAGTCATCGAGAGTCCTTCAGACTTCTGTATATACCTATGTACGGAGCGGCGGCGGACGCCTGCTACATTTGCCGGACGTAAAAGGGGTGCGCTAGGAGCTATTATTGCCTCTATTTCACACATACGCGTAATATATAGTCCATACCTAGCGCCGTATTATTGGAGTATAAATAATATAAGTCAAGCAGCCGCAGCAGCAAGCTGGACGATGCTAAGGCCCACTCATAGACTGATCGGTGCACGCGTGCATTATTTCTCGAGGTATAAAATGTAGCGCGAGTCAAACGAGCTTCGACACTCGGAACGTATACGTACAGATGCTGCGATATCGAAAAATCCATAAGCAAATGTCGATGTCATCCAGGGCACATCAAAACTTGTAAAAAAAGATATTACCTCTTCGTAACTCTCTCTTTATAACTTGTTCGACCGACTTTATCTTTTATGAGAGTCACCGATTGGAGTGCTTGCCACCTGGCGGCGACGCGTCTAAGCCTCGTGCACACCAATACACGAATGAATCGGAGATCAAGCTGAACATTGATTTGCCAACCAACTCCGATCATCGTCAACAAAAAAAAATTATTCACACTGTCGAAGATGCATGGAAAAAAAATTAGAGTAAGCGACTAGCGAGAAAGAGTAAGAGTAAATCATTAAAGTTAATCTACTGGAAAGAGCAAAAACACATCCCTCCACACACTCGAATGCGATATACTTGACTCGATTGTCTGCGTGACTAAAATACAGGTTTATATACAGAGTGTATATATGCGCGAGTTAGGTCGATTCGAGTTCCAGGCTTTGATTGATCACCCAGGGTGGAGTCTAGCACGCTCGAATAGGCGCGCGATATATATACATGGCATCGACGACGACGGGCTGGGCCAAGATAGGCGAAATTTCTTCTTCTTTCTTTTTCGCTTTGGCGCACTCGTCAGCGGCAGCAGCAGCAGCGGAGGCAGAGGCAGCAGACATGCGTGCAGCACACGCTATCGTATCAATCGAGACTTCCCTCCTCTATATATCTCTCGCTCTTATACGAGGGTGGAGGAGGGTAGTATATATAGGAGGCGAAGCCGATGCCTCTTTTTTATTTGCTCTCTCTCTCTCTCTCTCTCTCTCTTTCTCTCTGCGGCACGGAAAATACGACGATCCAAGCCGCCTCTCGTTTTTCCGCCTTTCCCGCGACATCTCTCTCTCTCTCTCCCCTTACGTGTGATCGTCGTTTTTGCGCACCCGCTACCACGTACCATACAGTGTGGCGGCGCGGCACACATGTGAGCCGATCATGGGTATAGAGTAGGGCTGCCGCGTTCACGCGGGCGTCGAAGACCAATCGGAAACGAGGGGGTGCTTTCTTTTGCCCGAGCCGAGGCGTGGCAGTTTGCCAAGGCATGTATGTATGTATGATATGTATGAACGATCTTGTCTGCCTGCCTCAGCGCTTATGCGTTTATTCGTAAAATATCTATAACTTATCTCCTCTGGTGTTTGATATAATACCAATTTTCAATCGATAAGGATCGTGAGCTGATTCGGTTGTATTACCAATTTATAGTTCCTCTTTTTGCATACAGAGGCTAGAGTAGGACACGTTTAAAGCGATTATTATATAAACTATTTGTCTGGTATACTTCAATGAGCGCCTTATTTAATTAACGAGTGACTTAAAGGACCATTAGCTTATACCAGTATTTAAAGGGCTTCGAATGCTGTCCGTTTGATCGTTCGATCGAAGGAAAGGGGATGCAGTTTCAATGTGCATCACGAAACACTCGAATTAACCTTCCGTCCTATAAAAAGGAAGTTGTTATTTCGAGCGTTGAAATACGGACACCGTATTGTAACATAAAACAAGCGTAATATTTTGTTTATTATGCATGCACAATGAGGTTCCCTACGAACGTCGCAACAATCGAGTATTCTCTGTTGACACTCGGCCGCAGTGCATGCGAGTTCAATTAGATCGATCGGTTGCGCATAATAATAATCGCGAATGACGTACTTGTCACACAATTGCCAATATGATTTATATAATTTATGTATTTCGGAGTATCGCTCGGTGCGAGCATGTGCGCGTTGACGAACATTTTCCCATCGCATACATCGAAACTGCCATAAATGCATTACAGACGTTATACAATACCACCTCTCGCTATACGTATAACACACATGACCCTCACAACCCTTTTTCATTTTTGAATACATAAACTTGGGCCGAATATCGAGAGAAGCGACACTGGATCACACGTATGCACCTAAGGGGGGCCATAATGCGCAGCCGATACAGATACGTATAGGATAACGCAAGGACGAAACGCGCGTGAAATATGCTAATACATCATCGAGCGAGCCGATTCCTTCCTTGCGTACGGGAAAACGGCGCATCTTCGCATACCGTTGCTGCCGAAAATACCATGCATTCATATAACGGGCGAAAAGTAATTTCCAACAACATGGGTTATAAGCCCGACGACGACGACTACGACTACGATGATGCAAAAAGCGAGCGAGAAGGGCCTTTTTCGACGTGTATATATAAGTCTCATCTGGTACGGCGCGAGGAAGGGAATTATATACGTGTATATACGCCGCGTCGAGTCGAGGAGCGCCTCGCATGTAGCCCTCGCGCTGCATATACACACGGCGGCGCCATGCGAACTCACGCCGTCAACAATTTTGACGCATGATAATGCAAAGTGCAGGCCTCTCTGCGCGCTCGCTTCTCTTCTTTCTCCTCTTCTCTTCTGCGCTTGTTTCCCACCCCTACGCGCGGCAGACATGCTACATATATACTCGCGCGCACTCGCAATCTCGTCTTCCGAAACGGTATGTGCTGTACGCTGCTGCTGCTGCTGCTGCTGCCTCGGCAGACATGCATGTCGTGTGGATACGTGTATATAAAAGGAAAAAAGAGAGTTTCAACCGAGCCAAAGGTAACTTATTATGCATTCCTTTCAGGCGATCGTCGTTATTTTACACGTTGCTGCTGCTGCTGCCGTGTACGTAGTGCAACGCCAGTAGCTACTCCTTCTTTCTCTCTCTCTCTCTCTTTTGCTCTCGAAGATTATAATAAAGCTCTGCTGCCAATTTCGCATTATATTGTATATAGGGCCATGCGAGCGCGCGGCTCGATCAAAAAGGCACCCGGGCAATTTTGGTCATGCTGCATGTTAGCCACTGTGTTCTTCTTTGTCTTATCGTCGAGTGCGCGCATTTAACTTTACGCCTTGAAGGAATCGCGTTTGACACACGTTGCGGCATTCGTTCTATCTGCATACAGCTTTCAAATTATTCTCTTTTCTCGCTGAATACGATGACCGAAGGCGTAAAAAATTTATGAAAAAAAATGTGAGTGTCCCGTGTAAAAATTTAGTCAAATATATTTCAAAAATATTTTGAAGTATTGTTACTTGCCTTCAAGATATTTCACAAATCACCGTTATTACATAATTGTGTTTATACAATTATTTTAATTTTGCCACTTGCAGATTTACAGATTTGAAGATACTCGCCACCTAGTGGTGGATGCGCTTAAAGTGATAATACCGTGTTTAAGGTGACTGAAAGCTGGTCTCGATTATATTACAATTATTGAGCGCATTTTAAATGACTTGAAAATGATAGTTCAATTGTTTCTAAAAATTACCAGAAAATCACCAAAAATCACCAGAAATCACCAAAAACAAGTTGATTAATGCTTATGTGTTTTATTAGGCTATTATAGGTAATTGTCGAGTATTTCTAGTAGGAAAGTATCATCATCGAGGATGTATTGTACTATAAAAACATGGGTCATTGAATAAATGATACTCTCAAGCTGTTCTACGCCACTTTTTCGTTGTTGTTGCTATTTTATAACTGGCAGTTCAATAAAATGTATAAAAATACACGCGAACAGAGTAAGATTCGTTCGGCGCATCTCATACGTACACCTAATATATTTTCAATCGGCAGCAGAGTACGTTTCTGTCTCTCTCTCTCACTCTTTCTCAGAGGGTAAACGAGTGAGAAAAAACGAGCGAGCTAGAGCAGCAGTAGCAGCAGCAGCAGCTAGTGCCGCTGTGCCGTAGTAATTTTATTCGCTTTCGAATTGAATTTTTCCTCGCATACGTACGTGTATAGCTATATACGTGTACGGTATATAAGAGAAGCGGGAAAATGCAGTAACTGCGTTCCACCGAAGGTATGGCTTTTTTCCTCCGATAACGCGCATATATATACGAGCCGAGCGTTTGCCTCTATCTCAAAGGGGGAGGTATGAGAAAGAGAGAGAGAGAGAGAGTGAGTGAGCGAATGGAAGAGGGAGCAAAGACGGCAGAGCGCAAGCGAATAGGAAGGAAATCAAGGAAAACGAGGAAGAAAGAGAGGACGAGTTATGCAGGGCGAGAGGAAGCTCTTGCTTCGATACAATATTGGAAAATGTCAGTGTCGGTGGGTGTGTGTGTATGTGCGAGTTTATATAAATGAAGGAACGTGTATCGCACGATTCAGGCTGTATAAGATGCGACGTTACACACAGTAGAGGAGTCTGATGCGTATATATACATAAAAATGAGAGAACCCGAAGGAGACAGAAGAAAATACACGACTGCTCCGCACGTACTACCAACTCTCTCTCTCTCTTTCTCCTACAAGGAGTGACTATATACGCTACTACCGTACACATACATACGTACGCGTATAAACCCTCCCCATGAATGCGTATACATATATATATGGCGGGTAAAAATAAAATAAATTGCTCAACATATCCAATAAGGTAACAGAAAGAAAGAGAGAGAGAGTGAGTCGTTGCCCGGGCAACGTCGCTGTGCTCAGCAGCGTATACATATACGTGTGTAACAGCAGCACAGAGCTCCGGCTCTCAATCCTCTCTTTTTCTATGTTTTTCGCAGGCAGGCGCACACTCGCTGCCGACGCTTTTCCTTTTTCTCCGCTCGCTCGCTCGCGTACACGGCCGCGTCGGCAAGCGCGTAACCCCCTTGCGCCGTCGCAGCCGTTGCCGCTGCCGCCGCACCCCTTTGCGCTTTTCTTCCTCTTTCTACTTCCTGCACACATACTGCACGTGTACTCGCGCGTACGTGTACGTATGTGTGTGTGTGTGTGCTCTTCCTGCTGTACGGCACTTACGGCTGTGCTTGCGGGGGTGCGTGAGCGAGTGTGTGCACCGGTCGCAACGCGCGCCATAGCTCGAGTCTCGCTCTCATCTCGATGACGCTGCTACTGCAGGATTTGACTTCTTTGTTCTCCTTCTCTACTGCACCATATATCTATATGTGTACGCATCTACAGCTCAGCTTTTTATACAAGCTTTAACCCCGCGAAGGCTCGACTCTTGCAGTATGCACCTGTATGCCAGCACGTACGAGTGTGTTCAGCTATATACAGGGTTGTGCTCATGCTCGTGGCGTTAATTCGTGCTGCAGCCTCTCACTTAAGAGCGAGAGAGAGAGAAAGAAATGACGACGACGACGAGTCTTTTCTTCCTTTGCCACACTCTCTTCCTCTAATTTCTTATTCCTTGTATACAAGACGCTTCTTTACATACATGAAAATACACACAGGGCAGCTCTACACCTTCGAGTACACACTTACCCCCTCTTGCCGAGCTTTCTTTTGCACGGCAGCAGCATACGTATAAAGTCAGAAGTATGCAAGATCTTGAAGAATAAAATATTGTTATTTCTTGTGTAGTCTCTAGGTGCAGTTTCTCTCTCTCTCTCTCACTCGTTCTTCTCATCTGTCTCCGACTCGCGCGATTGTTGTTGTGCAACGCGTTTAAAGTAGCTGCTCGGCTGTTAGTTGAAAACTTTCTATGCCGAGCGTGAGCTGTTATATTGCCTCGCTGCTGCTGCTACTTTTTTCTCTCTCTCTAACTCTCTTTTGTATGTGCTCCGAGATTGCACGATTATTAGATGGATCTATGCGCAGTCGTCTTTATTTTTCTGTCGCGCTCGCAAGTTTGTCATTTTATATCAGAAAACTCGAACGTGAGTGACTAAAAATTTAGATCTGAATAATTAATTTTTCTATTTCGCGGGTCGGCCGGGCGAAAAAACGAAATAAATTAAAGGGTGTGGATAACGAAGTGCCGCGACCGACACGTGTAACGATAAATTAAGAATTAACGCGTGTACTTCCACGAGAGCACGTATGTAGGAATTATTAATCGAGTTGTCACGAACCAAAGAAAATAAAACGATCAAATTTAACGCAAGTCCGAGAAAAACGAGACTCGTCGACGACATCGGGCTTTACGTATACGTACGTGTACGATATTAATGTATAAGCACAGCACACGCGCACAGCTCGAAAAATCGAGGCAGTTATACAGTTTTACGGCCGAGCGCAAGTTTTTAATATCGAGCACTTATTATGTAGCATATATTACACCGGCGTCTGCCAACTGACGAGCTTGCGCGAGCGCAAAGTGGCCTCGTGCAAAGGGGCTCGTTCGGCGATCATTTCGCGCGAGTCGACCCAGCGAGCAGCCGTTGCCACTGACACTGATATCCACCGCTGCTACTGGTGCTTCAGTACGATAAAGAAAGTATATATCTTTGCTTTGCAAAAGTTACGAGGTAAGAAGGTGCCAGTTCACTGCTGAGGATGCAACTCGAACAAAAAAGAACTTCATATAAACCGGAAAACAATGAATCCGCTAAGGTCATTGTGATGCTTTTTATAAGTTATAAAAAATGATAGATTAAATGTATAGAGTTACATCGACAATCTCAATTGCGACGAGGAAATACGAATGACCGATAAACAGACATCGTCTTATAAATCTTGCGTAATCGTTTTCTATTATGCGTACCCCCGCGCTGATAAACTCAGGCCAGAAGATCATGAACCATAAAAATTTTAATAAACAAGATACTTCACTATATTTATCGAAACAAGGAAATAGATGCATCGATGTAAGTTGCCTTCAGAAAATATAAAATTTCGAGAATGTTACGTGACAAAGATTAATAACTGTATGGAAATTGCATCGTGCTTGAATTTTTTCTTCAAATAAGCTTAGCGTAATATTACAAAGGTCAAGATCAAAAATGTTGATAATAATTGGTCGGAGATCAGTATATAAACGAAAGAAGCAACGAATGTCATGGTAATATCAAGTCGAAATTCAGTCTATAAACGGTGTACCTTCTAAGTTGATTAAAAATGACTAAAAAGCTCATCTTCTTGTGTGCTCTGTTTTTAATTTGTGCTTTAAGTTTAGTTCAAGCAAAATACGTCTATGGTGAGTACATTTTTTCCATTTAAAATACTAAGTATCTTTTGTTACGAAGATTTTTTATAAAAATGATAAATAATAACGAAAATAAAACGTTGACAGTTCCAGATCGCGTGCCCGATCCTCCCCAGCAGCTCGTCTTCTGCGATCGAGTCCTGGAACGTGGCTGCGAAAGTTTATGCAAAACTTTGAGCGTCGAGTGCCTGGCCTATCCTCATACCGGATTCCTCTACAGATGTTTCTGTAACTGATATCTCTGATCCTCTCTTGATTCCAATAAAAATATGATGAGATCGCTGATTTATATCGAATCTTTCTTTTTCTTCATTAAAATTGCTGAACTGCCCGGTGATTTTCATCATACGCACATATCCTTTTTATCATCCTGCGCGCGCGCGGCAGTTATATTTACGCGCGGAGCAAAAACAGCTTATGAAACATCACGCGCCGAACGTTGCTGCTGCTGCCGCTGCCGCGTCGAAGCCTTTTCCATAAATTTATGTAGGAAATTACGCTCGGTGAGTTTCATTCTGAAATTTACCGTTATTCGACGCCTCGATGTGTACGTGTGCGTCTGAATGTGTATGCGCTCGTATCTGCGCATGGTGGACGCGAATACACACACAGACACACATGCGATATAAGAGCGAATGCGAAGAGAGAGTCGCGCGTGGGAGAAAAACCAATTTCCAGTTATTCATGCGAAATGGGTTCTGCGTCTACGTAGAGATCGCCTCGGCGCATGTACCTATATAGGTGCGTTAGCTGCGCAGCTGCAGCACACGAGATGCGAGCTGTACAAGATTTTTTCATATACCTGCAGCGAGTATCAGCGAACGTTATCTCATCTTGAGCGTTTTCACTGATTCGCGCTCGTCACTTTTCCTCGTCTTACCACGTATAAAAATCTTCGTACGTACGGTGCCCGAGCAATCTTAAAAGTTAGTGCTTGAAATTTTTTCTCTCTCTCTCTCTGTAATAACGTGTGTTTTCGATCACACGTAAACACATACACGCACACGAGCAAAAAAGATACGCTGGAAAGCCAAGCGTCAAACTGCGAAGAGACGAGAGGCAGCGACGACAGAGAGCAAGAAAGAGGCAAATGAGACGAGAGCTGCGAAATTAGCTGTGCCGCTGTTGCTGCAATATACGCGAAAGAATTACGAACTGCGGTAGCTATCCGCAATCCATCACTCCGCGCGTCGATCGCGTTGCACCGCGGCCGCATTATCATACTCGTAAGATCTTGAGAGGTCTCGTTCTCTCTCTCGTTTCTTCTTCTTCTTTTTTTCGTTTTTCGCTGGGAATGAGTGTGTATGAGAGACCCGCGGTACATACATCGAACACAGTCATTACGCATATGAAACTTGACGCATTTCTTTTGTTATATACATACCCCGTATACAAGTATCGCAAGTGATAATCACTATTTACGTCGCGCGTATACGTACACGCGCGTGAGCCAGAAAAAAAAGAAGCGAGTCGAACTCGTTCTTTTCGTTTTTTTTTTCTTCTCTCCGATCAACTTTTGCACATAAAAGTATATATGTATAGCTGCAGCACACGAGAGGCCTCCCTTTGCGTAATATAGCGCGAGCGCATCATCGCCGCGGAGAGACGATCGTGAACGAAGGAAGGGAAAACGTAAAGTTTCAGTAGGCCGATCGCAACGTATCATTATATATGTACGCGTGCTGCTGCTGCTGCACAACTTACCAACGCACACGCTGCAATTTCAGCTTATAAAGAAAAAGAACGAGAGATGACTGCAGGGATCTGCATGTGCGCAGAACTGCTGCTGCTGCTGCATCGGTGGTTGCCTGTCAAGGCAGATTCGATGTTATTTATTATGTGCCAGCAGTTATTTAGCGGTGCATAAATTGATCTCGCAAAGATATTAATTTGCCTAACAGATACTTGTGTTCGTGTTCGTTTCTCTCTCTCTCTCTCTCTCTCTTTCTCTCTCATCCTTGCGGTTCGGTGTGGTGATCTCGGCGAGATGCAGTGCAGGCACTCGCGGTATTATCTCTTCTGCTGCTGCTGTTGCGTATTTCAGTGTAGCGTGCCAAAAAAACACGTGTAAAAGCGTTTATATAAATTAAAGAGCTATATGCATCGCGCGCACGAGCGTTCGTGATACGCTGCAAGCTCCCACTCAACGTCCTTGTTCATTTTACATGAATCATAAATGCACGAAGGAACCTAACAAAAAAATCTGGATATTATGAACATTGTGTGCGAAATAAGTCTTATATTTATTTCCTCTTCACTTCTGAATTTCGAATTCACATTTTTTGTTGTCGTTTTGTATTCAGTCATCGCTAATTACAAAAGCAGGGCACTGGTAGAATGAGCCTTCTTTTATGGCTATGCAACGTTCCCCGTGTTTTTGGTAATTTAATAACCATTCATTATATAAAATTCGTGGTAATTATCATTTAATTATAATAAACAAATTTTAAACAACAGATCGAAGGACGAAAATTTTTTCGAAAGCTTCACTACTTATACAATTTTTTTTACTTTGCCACTTGCAGATTTATAGATTAAGGTACTCGCCATCTGGTGGTGGACGTTTAAAGTGCTATTTCGTATTAAGTGATTCTAATCTAGTCCAAAACTTTCGAAAAAATTAAATTTTCCATTTCAGGTCGTTTGAAAGATGTTTAATATTTGAAATATAATTGTAATAAAAAAATCGTATTTAATAAGATTTTTAATGGTCATTTTTTTTTAATGGTCTTCGATCAAGCTCGTACGCATGTAAATGTTTACAAACTGCAGCTCCAGATAGCACAAACTTGCTGGTTATGTAAAATTTACAACTGCAGTGCAGTCACGGCACAACGCGCACGCTCTAGAGAGACCAAAGCACGGGGCGCATCTCGGGGGCTCTTGATTAAAGCGATATCGCGCTCTTCATACGCGTGTGCAAGTGCAGAGTAGCGTGTACGTATCCACATTTGAGTGTAAGTGCAGCCACGAGACTAGCCGCGGCCGGGCGCGACTATTTATTTCAGCTCTCGCACGTGTAATGCGTATGCTGCATTTGTACGCTGCGAAAACGCACTGCGCAAACCGATAAATTTTCCGCAGTGAGAATGCATCACGCGTGTATGTATAGCAGAGCTCTGCGGCCGTGGCATCAGCGACTCATTCGCGCGTGCAGATTCTGCGTGCGGTGGTACACATACACACATACACACGCACACATGGTCGCAGGCGAGCAAAGTACGAGGCCCCGCGCTAATATTCAATTACCTGCGTCTGAGAGCCCCTCGTGGTGCGTGTTTACGTGCATATATACATACGTGGCGACCTCGACCAGACGAGTAAGAAGAAGAAAATGAATCGATTGAGTCGAGTAAATTTTATGTATATAAACAGGCCGAAAAATAACTAGAAATTATATTCTAATTGTTCTACTCGGAACAAGAAGATGACTTGAATCCAGGCCAACGCGACGTAAGCACATCACCCCTGTGAAAATAGACATTTCTATAGAATCGTAGTCGAATGACGGCACAAGGCAATGTTATTAACATAGAACTTGAGGATGTTTTTACCACTGAATTTACAGAAATATCTCTCTACTGTACTAGGGCAACGAGTTGCGTATTCCTGTGTACTTACCAAACATTTTATGAATTTTTGTAAGGTTCGAGCAACATGGAAAGCAAGGAGAAAGCAACGTATGATGGCATTAGTTGTAGTGGCCAAATAAAATATTTGGTCGAATCAAAAATTGGTCGCAAGACCTATAAAATGTTCCCGTTCAGATAAATCTTTAGTAAAAGGCAAAACATTTATTATTTTACTAAAGGGAAATATAAGCAACATAAAATTAGAGAACTGAATCTATCTACATCTGTCTTACCCGTAATTATAAGGAACTTTGCTTAATCGCTTGCAGGATTTAAAATATTTAGCCTTGTACGCCGCCTAGTGTCAATTTAAGTTACTCAACAAAAGAAGGATGTTTCACATTCTGTATAAAAAATAAAATATTTTCGTTTTTTTATGATACGTTTTTGGAATTTCAAATTGCCTAAGTAACCTAAGTCAACTTGAGACATGTCAGTGCGATTTCCAATTGAAAAAAGGGTAACGAAAACTGGAAATTTTTCCCATTCCACCAGATATTATTTTTACTCTCATTATTTTGACACGTGTTATAAAAAAATGTGATTTGAAGGTGTATATAAGCCCTTAAGACAACGCTAACAATGTGCCTCGAGATTTTTCTCTAGAATTAATATTCACAGTTACATTGAAAATTAAGTTTCCAGAGTTGTCTTCGTATATTTACATATCAAGGCAAATTGATTCGATCTTTCTCCCCCTGCAGGGAGACCGGCGTTCGCCGCGTACGCTCGGGAACGCACATGCATATTACGTTGTATCGTAAGTCAGGAACAATTTTACATTGTATGCATCATACGTTTTTCTCAACGTCTGACATTAGCCTTAGGATTTCCGGCGGACATTATAATTCAGGGATATAAACTTGTCGCGTGGCTGGCTGGCCGCCACTGTAAATCATCGCATTTTCAATCCGCGAGTCTCTCTCTTTCTCTCGCATGCCCTCGAGAGAGAGAGAGAGAGAGAGAGAAAGAGAGTTACAGGATGGAGCAGCCGTACGCAGCTCGTGGCACGAGCTCGAGCCCGCGCTCGAGAGGGTTCAATAAAAACGAACTTTATTACACTCGAGAGTAATCACTTCGTTGCTGCGTGTGTGTGTATGCATAAGAAGAGACGCGCATATTTACGTAAGTCGTGTACGCGTACAGCATTATTGGCGCACACACACACACGTATGCGTGGCGAGTGTACGTATAGGTTCTCACTGCCTTGAGGTATACCTACGTAAGTATACGCATCATCGCGCGTCGAAGCTTCCAGGTAAAGAAGCCATTATCGGGTTTAAGCGCGGGCAAAGTGAACATTAGCCGCTGTATTTATGTATCACGGCCGGTGGGCACACACATAAGTACGCGTGGGATGCTGAGAGCTTCGAACGCACTTTCGAGTCGTGTTCCGTATGTCTGCGTTAAGCTTGCCACAGATAACAACGACCGCAGCAACGACAGAAAAAAAGCTCGTTTATGCAACTCGCGCTTGGAAAAAGTCTATTTATGCGCGTCCAACTTCTTCTATAGATGCTTTTGCCTATAACGTATTGCAGTATGGTGTACGAGTTACTCGCCGATGAATTTATACTAATTTTTCTTCTTTCTTTACGTGCACACACACGAGAGCAACGTCTTGCCACTAGTGGAAAGGCGTGGCTGGAGCACTCGTGCACCGACAGTGCAGCATTATTACGATTTGCGCGCGTCCGTGTGTGTGCGCGCGCAAATATATGCCGACACACAAATTATACACGAGCTGCTGCTGCTGCTGCTCCGTTGAAGCATATTCCTTGCGAGGCGTTTGCTGCTTCTTTTCATTGAGGAATGAATGAGTGTCCAACCCTCTCCGCGTGGCTTTCGATGTCGTTTATTTCGTCTCGACGGGCGCCTGAAACCTTGAGCTTGAAAGCCACCTGCGTGTTGTAGTGCGCTTCAATGTATGCATGCGAATTATTGCTGCGTTTAATTTTTATTTGTGAAAGACTTTGGTACCTGGTGAAGACTGCGGGTATTTGTAGTTCGAGGTAGTTCGAAGGTAAAAAAAAAACTTTGCTCGGTAAACTTTTTAAACCCTTAATTGAATTTGAATAACAGCGAGGCTTTATGAAAGAAATCATGCTCACGATACAAAGATTACCTAATTGTTTAACGAATTTAACGACGTGGAGCTCATTTACATTGTGCCCCGTTGTAATTGCCAATTTTTTTAGATTAAATCTTCCCATAAAAGAGTATTCGTATGAGATACACTTTGCGAGAGTGTGAGGAAAAATTGGGGATTAATTTACTTAAATCAGCTGCCGATGTTATTGTTTTTCCCGCCAAAACCTATGAGTGATGATCGAGCTAATTAGCAGGTGTTTGAAGCGTTTCGAAAGGGTCGTCGCGAGTGGCGCTGCGGAACGTGTGTACATCATATTTTCGTCTACCAACGACTATTTCGATTGAGTTCCCATAGGAGGCAAAAGCTAGTTGCGAAACAAAACTTTCAAAATGTAAGGCACCTAACGATGTTAAATTCGCACTGGATTTCGCATATCCTATGCATTCAAATTTTATTTCGATTTCATCGATGTACGATACGCATTTAGCCTGTAATTATCAACTCTTACTGAATTTCCCTCCTCGTCTCGTCAATTGTTTCACAATAATTTTCAATAAGCGACTCATCGCTAGGTTCCTCTTTTACTACTCTAGAGCAGTCGTAATAAAATTAATTACTAACGTTGAAATACTTTCGTTCGCATAGAATGAAAATTACTCGACGGCACAGTTGAACAAACCTGCCCAGTAAACCGTAAGAAATAAATCTAAACAGAAGCAAAACAAATGTGCCACCGCCGCGAACGTATATTATAATAATACACACATACGCGTGTGGGACAGCACAACGAACTGCACACCGCGGAATATCGGTATATTGCTAATAGGTTAGCAGTTAAACAGGTTCCGCGTACAGTAGCAGCAGCAGCAAAGCTATTTCTTGTACACCGATGATATAAGGTTTCTCATTGTCGACGAGAATCGCGAAAGAAAGATTAAAAAAACAACACAACGAAGAAGAAAATGAAATACAGGCATTTCCAGCTCGAGTCGAAGAGTAGTACCATACCACCTCGCGCATCGTCTGACAATTGCATTTACGCACATGCGACAGGTAGAGCTGCAGCAAATACACGAGATTTCTGTCCGCTAAACTTTATATTTATTTTATTATACACGCAGTACTGAATAGAGTAAATATGGTATTTTCCAGAATAAAAAAATTCCTAGCTTTTAAAGCAACTAAAATAGAAGAGGAGAAACTAGCGAAGAGAGAGAGAGAGAGAGTGCGAGAGGTAATAGTCAACAAATGACGCTGCAGCTGTGTATACCCGGGGCTTTCTTGAATCACTGCGCGGCCCAGCGTAAGACAGTAGCCGGCTGGCTGGCTGACTGTCTGCTGTGTGACCTGTTGATATAATGGAAACTATTTGCAGTGCCATTAGCGGCCGCGCGTTATAGTCCTTTCATTATCGCCCGGTCGTTGAAACAGTCTCGTCTCCTGTGCTGTATACGGCGAATGTACAGCTGTGTCGCGCGAAGCCCGCGAGAGAAGGCTCGAGTTTATTGCCGCCGCATTGTTGTAAGGTACAAAAAGAGAAAGACGCGCGAAAACTTGACAAATTTGGTCGCTGAATTATTCTCTCAGTGAAATCAGGTATTATGTGTTATGTCATTAAATTCGCATCGATATTTGTATGGTAAAAATAATACAATATAAATATCATTGGAAATTGCTGTGAGAAAATTGAACATTTTTTCTTCTATAGGCTATATAGGCTATATATTATAGAGTTCGTCAATCACTTGTGAGTTTGCGATGCTCCATCTGTCGATTGATTCTACAAGCTCGAACTTTTTCTACGCACAACGACAATCGTTCTGCTGCTATAATGCTTGACGTCAAAATTTCAGTATAGTATATTACTTTCAGTATAGTATTTTTCATCACAAGATGCGGGAAGTCCAATTTTATACATTACCGCACGCCGCAGCGTGCGGGAAGTGAGATTTCCCGCACGCAGTGATGAAAAGTATTTTTTGTCACGAGTTGCGGGAAGTTTTTATTTCCCGGACGCCGAGCCGTGCAGGAAGTATGTAATTCCGAGTAATATTGTTATTACAATACTGCTCGGTAATCACATACTTCCCGCACGGCTGAGCGTGCGGGAAATCAAACTTCCCGCACGTTGTGATAAAAGATTTTGTATGCAACACGTGCCCAGCTTTTTGTGCACAGTGTGCGCAAAAAAAACCCACTCGTGCCGGCATGGCCGACACTCGTGTCTTTTTCCGCACATCCGTGTCCAAAAACGCCTTTTGGACACTTGTTACATAAATAACTATAATCAACGGTTTTGGAAAGAATAAAAATTAAATTTCAAAAAAATGCCATCATCTCTCGAGTGCATTGCGCAATACAGAAATATATTACACGCGATACGACGTTGCGAGAATTACAATTTAAATTATTAAAACGAAGACGAGTCGAATGAGAAAAATAAGAAGGATTAAAAAAAAAAACGACAAATGGGCCGACGGCGCCAAGAAACGTTACAATATTATTGCCGCGCGCTGTTCTTCTCTCAAGATCTCTCATGTGTGTGTGCGCTCGTGCTAAAGGATGAGGGGGAGGACGAGAAGGGCCTCTCCGCGCAAAGAATAAGAGGTAGAAAGAAAGAAAAGAAAAAAAAAGCAGTTATACACATTTGTGAGGCTGCACTGGGCGAATAAAGCCAAGTCACGGCCGCACCTGTTATTGGGCGCTTGATCTTGTTGCAGCATACATGCATGTGCATGCATGCATACATACACAGTCGAATAAGAGAGAGAGAGAGAGAGAGAGATGCAGCGCGCAAATACACACAAGTGTGGGGCCGTATGTATTATACATATATAGCCGCAGCTAGCGCCAACGACGCGCCTCGTTAATGTCCAAGTCGATCGAGATGTCAGGGTCCCGGCGAAGGCCCCCCT
Organism: Trichogramma evanescens; assembly: GCA_902732785.1. Taxonomy (NCBI): domain Eukaryota; kingdom Metazoa; phylum Arthropoda; class Insecta; order Hymenoptera; family Trichogrammatidae; genus Trichogramma; species Trichogramma evanescens. The sequence continues at coordinate 16,621 of CACVKI010143028.1, read as the reverse complement.
TGTGTATTTGCGGCAGCAGCAGCAGCAGCACAACTTGTTCCTTTCTCTATATTATTCCACCCGACTCTTTTATTTATCCGACATATATGTATAGCATGTAGTGAGAGAGAGAAAGATATGAAGAGGAAGAAAGGCTCCGAGTGTCCACTATATGTGGTATAAAACATTGTGTAGTTCACTGCAGCCAGCCACACATAAGAGAGTTGCAGGCGATTCGGCGTTCCTCGCGTTGCCAGACGCACACACTCGTACCTGTAATATAAAACTCTATTTCTTGCGAGTCATATCGCGGGCGAATGTGAGTGTGTGTTTGTGTGTGGGAGAGCCAGCCTCGTATATAATATTGCATATTCATATTTGAAGTAGTAGTGGATAGTAGTAGTATATACGTCTGCGTACTGTACAGGTCGACGAGAAGTGACAGGGCACTTTTCTGACGTAATAACCCACTTGCTGAATTTATTCGTATATTTCGCGTACGACATTAAATGAAATTAGTCGATGAGTTATTAAGCGGAAAAGCCTTTTTGAGCAGCAGCAGCAGCCCTCGGTGTAACGTCTATTAAATTATCGTCGACGTGCACGCACGTACGCGTGTGCCTACACATAGGCAGCAAACCATTCTTTCTTTCTTTCTTTCGTTTTTTTTTTACGAATCTTTTATCGTGAATTATGGGGAGTCGGTGTGTGAGTTACCCCATCGAAAAACACCATAGAGCACACGAGCCTCGATGCATCGTTAGAGAAATAGTAGTAGTACCTTTCGAGTGACGTCTTGGAGAGCCAGTACGTGTACTATCGTATACGCATTTTATCAGCTATTGCAAATTAACGCAGACATCGCTTATTATAAGTGAGCGATTCGCTGGCAGATCAATGCTCGCTACATACAATAGATAATGTTCATAAATATAATATATACGAATATACGGACAATAATATACAGTGCGTGGCAAAAAACATTAGCGGCGGTGTTTTTTCGGCGCGTTATATATGGTGGCGTTTATAATGAGCTCTCTCGGCCGAACGCACGAAAGCTTATATATGTGCGCCGGGCCAATTCCCGCGAAGCCGGCCAAAATGATAGCGCGCGAGAAAGCGAGCCATCGATCTCCCTCGAGTCTTCGGGAGTTAACCTGCGTGTGCGAGTCGTACTACGTATATAGGTAGAGGTATATAGGATAGGTATATAACTACGTGCCAGCAGCTTCGGGAGGAATGATCGATGAGGCCAAAAAGCCAAGGTGCAGCAGCAGCTCATCGCGTAGCATATCGGGCCGGGCTTTGTCGCCGCTGGGCGAGTGAGAGAGGGAGAGAGGCTCCGCAGGGTCTGGCCGCGCATATATATAATGATTATCTGCCGTGTGCGCTCTGATGCTTAGGACTCATTTATTTTACTCCCTTCTTCTCTCTCGCTCTCGCTCTCTTCCTCCCGACGTCGAAAAAATACGTATGTATACAGTCGGCTTCATTGCGCATGCAGACACGGACGCGTACGGGCACATTTGCCGTGTCGAGCCTTGTGCTTGTGCCATCGGACTCGTGAGTTGTGACGCTGTTGTCTGCTGTATATATAGTGTCCGGTGGAGAGAAAAAAACAGGGCTATACTTTAAAACCGAGCAACTAATAACCTTAACGTTTATATTACTCGCTCGAGCCCCCGTGCACTGCAGCAGCAGTGCACCGCGCATAAGTACCGTATGCACGCGTTAAGGTATATTACGCAGGCGGCCATCCGCCACGAGATGAGCCCATCGTGTACACCACGGTTTCGCGTAAAGCGAGACGAAGGTGGTACGCACGTTAATTGCCGCGCACCGACAAGATTATACGCTTCGCGAGCGTGTATGATAAAGTTGTTGGAGGCTTTTTTGGTTTTTCTTGCTTTTTCATTATCGTTTTCCGTTAGGTACGCCTGCCGATTGTTGCTAATGTCGCGAGTGTCTTTGCGATCGAAGATTAACGTACGACGATCTCTTGTAAAAATGACCTGTAGGATTCGTCAGGAAGCACGTAGCTGCAGGAATTTCGTGATTTTTTCACAAGTGATGCCAGCGTATTAATTGTTTGTGTTTTATGGAAGAAGCAAGTAAAAACTTGCGAAAAAACTTTCATGTCACATAATTACTTTACTCAATTGTACTATTTATTAATCCTCCATCTGAACTCTTCATCAAACGTTTCATTCTCCCCGGAAACACACATATTATAATATCTCCCTCTTTCTCGTCTCACTTTATCTCTCTTTCTCTCGTGCTCTACGGGGCAATATTATAAGTTACACCGAACGGAGCCATTATTATTGTCTCTCATCTTGTGTGCTTTACTTCCACAGGGCTCGAAGGACCAATATCGAGTACTCGACCACGTTACACACATTACGTATATAAATACAATTTATAGCGATACGTGCGCGTTTATATTATATAGCCGATGCAACCGAGCTCGTGGCTGCTGCCGTTGCAGAGCGGCATCGATCAATTTAATGCTCGGCGCGATACAAGCACGTAATTTGCAAACATAATGTAAGAAGGCGGCGCGGGGACTGCTATAATATTGACCAAGACTAACTGCGTCGTGTGTGTGTACCGTGTTTCAAACTTTCGATCTAATTTTTTTCATTCGGAGCTATGATTGATTGAAACGACTCGGAGCATGTTAATTTGAAACCGCAAGTACAGGGAGGAGGTATAATATCGGTGGAGAAAAACGGCTCTGTACATATCATTTTTAGTTTTTAAAATAAGCAATTTTTTCGTCGATGAGCTTTTATAATCCGCACATCGTTTCGTGAAAATCGAATGACAAGGAAGAAAAAAAAATTAATCGCATTCGCCCTCCCCCGCGCATTATATATTTCTTTGAAAATTTTCCCCTCTCTCTCTCTCTCTCTCGTATTTTATTTTTTCTTTCTAACTTGTTTGCCTCGTCTCGCAGCGCTCACACACGTATTCCCGGATACCCAGGGTTATGCTGCGTGTGTAGCGCGGAGGAAAATCGCGAATAATCCGCCTACGAGGATTATCCGCCCCCTTGTACCACCACCACCACTACAACCGACGACGTACGCGTATAAACCTAATTCTATGCATGTCGCTCTCTCTCCACGCGCAGCGTACGCGAATTATATTTATAAAGCGAACAACAACGTTTATACGCGCGCCGCGCACACGTAAAATCGAAACGTCGACCCTCATTTCAATCCGCTTTTCTCCCTGCGCGCGTAGCTATGTGTATGTTAAGAATGTAACCGAGGATCGGGATTGTGTGTATGTACAGTAACGTTGGGCGTATTATTAAAACCCTCGAATTCGAGTGGTTAAATCATATGAAAAATAATGAGTTGATAGTACTGTCAATTTTCTGTACAGAAAGAGGGAAATCCTGCAATGAAATCCCTTTACAAAGTTTTTATCAGAGAAACAAATAATGGTGCAATTCTAATAATTTTTCATTAAAATCCCGGCGAATAGACTCGTTCGAGCGTAAAATAAGCTCGATATCAATTGACAAGAAACAGGCATTACGTGCTCTCGATAGGTACGTATACTGAATATATCACTCGCTGATTGACACTTTATGCGCCACGTCAATTTTACACACAAAGTTCCATGAGAGACCAGCAACTCGAATTATTCCACATATATATTCTGCTATCTCGCACGTATTATATGCGCTATATAGTTTTTTTAAAGTAATACACGCATGCGAGAGGCGAGGTGAAAAGTAACGCACGTAGTATACGAGTAACGAGGCGCTCGTCAGGATTATACTCGTTATATGCGCCGGTGCGGACGTTACCGCTCGTCGTCCTCGTCGTTGTTGCGCCAATGTGTATATAGGTAGGTATATCCACGCTGCAGACTGCACAAGCGAGAATTTACGACACGCATCACGGCGGTGGCGAGCTGTATAATATAATATATTATATACATAGAATCGATGCAATTTAGAGTACCACCAACGGATTTATTTCTCAGCCGTGTGTGCGGCTCCGAGTGCAGTAGTGTATAAGCAAAACTATGTGTGTCTGTGCTTGTACGTTTGGGTGTGTGTTGGTGTGCTTTACCTGTACTAACTCGATGGATTAATGGCCCTGATTATTGTAATGGCGATACATTAATTACGAGTGAGAGAGAGAGCTCTGAATTTTCTATTGCGCCGCGCGGTTCGCTGTATAAATATAATATAATGAGAATAGATCATCGAGCCAAGCATGCGGCTACTATAGGGCAGCTTTTATATCGGAAAAATGTTAATTGAACTCGAGCTGTATACATACGAGCCTCTGCGCTACATAGATTAAAATTCTTACGTGCGGAGTAGAGCAATCGACGTTTGTGTATGGTTATACACGCCTCTCGTTTTTATCACGCATTAATTTTTCTAGTGCTAAACTCTGTCTTTCGTTAATATAGCATGTATATTTTTGTATGATATTAATTTTTTTTCTAAAGCTGCAACGCGAGTAATTGTAGTAATTGAAACCAAGTTTGAATTGCGATTCGATTCAAGTGAAATTGTTAAAAGCTTCTTTCTCATTCTATAGAAATGAATCACGCCGATTTGGTTTCTTACGACGCTATCGTAGATTAATTTTAGAGTAAAAATGTAAAAGAAATTAACACTAATCTTAGCAAATATCACATGAAAAACTACCCTGTTTATAAAAACCTTCATGTCTATTATTTTTAATGCAAACGTATTTTATTTTATACTCAAATTTAAAAATGTTGATGAAACGCATTAATACTGATTTACTTTTTGCATTGATTGTGCGAAAAATGTATGTAAATTCCACTATTATTAAAGACAGTCTCAACCGCTAGATGGCGAGTACCTTAAAAGCTGTAAATCTGCAAGTGACAAAGTCAAAATAATTGTATAAGTCAAGGCACGGGTTTAAGAAACTTTCAATATTTTTTGGAACACTGGAAACCATGTTGAGGAACAGCGGCTCAACCAAATTTAGCTAGTTGTGTTGAGCTGTATGAGATGTATATTGCTGAACGTTGAACTATCAGATGTTGCTATGTTCATTTGAACATTCTGGTTATGTTCACTTACAAACGCGTGATATTGACGTGACGTGACTCAGTTCACGTTTGTTGTCATAGAAAAATATTAATTGAGCTGTATCAACTGAAAAAATTGCGTTGGCAGAACTACGCATCGAATCGAGCTCGTATAACCCGAGATCGAGCTCTGCTAGCTCAACATGGTTTCCAGTGAAGCGGTATTCGAGTACTCGATTTTTTGAGTTTCTTCAACAGTGTATCTACACGCTCATTCATCCCAAGTTCGGAATCTACAATAGCAATCAATTTTTTCGAGCTCTCGGCACAAAAAGTTCCTGCCAGTTCGCACCGTAAAAACAAAGCTTTTTTATTTCACGTAATAAAAGTCGTTGCCAGAGCTGCTGCTGCACACGTAAGTGTGTATGTGCGCGCGTGCAGGGGCTAGGCTCAACCCGTTCGATAACCGGCGCGACGCGCGCAGGAGCTTTGTTGGCGCGGTGTGCGCACGCGAAGAGGCTCCTTCTCTCTCGTCGTCGTCGTCGAGCGCCGGTGGCGGAGTAGTAGTAGTAGTAGGTACACGACGCGACACTCCCTATTATCGATCCTGCGCACGGCTTACTGCGCTCTCGAGTGTTAGTACGCAACGCGTAGCAGCGGGCAACGCAGCGAAGAAACGCTTTTCCTAGCGCAACGCGCGGCTTTTCAGACGGTGTGTACGCGCGTATAATATAAAAAGTCTTGCGCGCGCGCGCGCCCCCGCAGTCTGCTGCTTTTTATATTGTGTATGCCGCTGCTGCTACACGCGATCCCCTGCGAGCCGCGCGCTCGAGTTGCAGCAGTCGCGTAGTACACACAGCACACACACGCACACGCACACGCACACAAAAGCTCTGTACTTCTTCTTTTCTTTCTTCCTTGCTTTTTTTTTTGTCCCCAAAACATGTATACTTTCCGCGAGCGAGAAAAGGCACTCAATGATCTCTATTCCTGTTCCCTCTGGCCCTTACGCGCGACACACCACGACCCTCGCGACAGAACAAAGCTCCGTTTTGACGTTCGCGTTTTTTCCCATTTTTACGCTTGAGCTCGCGCGCGTATCGAATCTAGATTTGATTACAAACGTAAACTGCATGCAATATTAGAACACTTCAATTTTCACACAGAAAAATACGCAGTCTCCGATGGGTAAAAAATTATAAAAAAGGTAGCTCGTACGGATACATAGAACCATGTTAATCTAACTTCACACTCGGATTAATGCGGAATATACACACGTGTCTGTCGCACTGACCACATCAACGCAACGCACAATTTCGAAAGAGAAAAACACCAAATATCATGGTAAAAGCTTCAAGAACGAAGAGGCGCACGAATTTTATACAGCAAGGATGACAGTAAGGCTGTTGCAGCGTCTGGGCGAGCTAAGATGGCGGAACACGTCTCCCCCGTCGACGAGCCTCGATGCACCATGCGAATTTGCACGGACGTATATCTATATCTATGTATTGTACAGAGAAAGCAACGACTGAACTCGACGCACACCGAGCTCCGTTCGATCTGCCGTCAAAACGACTAGCAGACCTCGAGCTTTTTTTCCTAGACAATTATGTACCAATTAACGATCTAATTAAAAAAAAAAATTTTTTAATTATTATTTCTAAAATCAAGGAAAGATACGCCAAAGAGAGACGAGAGCGAGAGATCGAAATGAGTGGACGCAGAAATATACGCGTGCACACGGCGGTCGGCACTAGTAGACTTGGCTGCGAGGCGCGCGTCGCTTCGTTCGTTAGCGGGCCCGCTTACCCGCCCGGTATTAATTTGCTTCTCCACCCTTCCCAGCGCGAGAGAGCGAGAGAGAGAGAGAGAGCAGCAGCAGAAGCAGCAGCAGCAGCCTCCCCTTCATTGCCAAGAGCTAAACAGAGACAGAACGCCCCGCTCTCGAACCGCCGCCCCATGGCCAAAGGGTCTCTCTCGTAGTAGTAGTGGTAGTAGTAGTAGTATGCTCTTCTCTTTCTCGCGCTTATTCGCTCTTGTCTCTGTGTGTGCGTTCATTTCACTTTATGAATGTGCGTGCATGTATCTGTGTTTATTTGAGTCTCGAAGCGTTGCAATATTATATTCCGGTGCAACAAACTTAATTCGTCTTAATTTGTTAATGTTTTATAGAATAAAAAGATAATACGTCTAAGTGTACAAGTGCAGCTTTAATTCTACTAGACAGATTGTCCCGTGATACGACGAACTTCCCGACGATCTCGAGGAATTTTTCTTCAAATCGCAATCACTACATATCAGAGACACGTTAATCGTTCCCGAGTCTCGATCTTTATCGCTATACTCCTTTTCAGCGGAGCTATGATAATGATATACATCGCCCCATCTTGGCGCTTTCCTGACGCGCTGTCCCGACTCGTCTTCGCGTCGACGCAAATGATTCTTGCTGATGCTGCGGCACTCGCATGTATATCCGCAATCCTCCTCTGTATATAATGACGATCCGCTGAAAGAAAATCACTACCGTATGGCAACAGCCAATGCGGCTCTGGCGCAGAAAATTAGCATGGCTCGTCGTGCTGCACTACTACTGGGCCATGCTGCATGGAAGCAATCAGTCTTGAGTATGTGTATATGTGTCCCCCTGCACACACACACACACATATGCACGCAATAGATGAACTGCTAATTAGCCTCGTGCACGTATACATACACTGAAAAACTCGACACTGGTATTTTATTATATACGTACTCGCGGCTACTGTGATTAAAGATCGACCAGTCATAAATGATTACTCGCTTATTTTGCTCGATTTGCCTTTTTTGACGTGAGCGATTCGCGAGGCACTTCCACTCTATATCGATCTAAAATATATCTACGTATATCATACGTAAATTGTGTTCGACTCATCGCTGATCGTTCAAGAGTACTCGTGTGGTGACTTTAGAAATTTAAATTAAACTCTCGGGTTTATATAGCAGGTGAACTCATGCGCATTTTTGGGCAAAGACCTTTTAGGCAAGTTGAGCCTCGCCGCTTCAACTCGACTCTTTCATATGCATGCCTATATTATTATAATAAAGAATAGTGCAATATACACCGACACGTACGGGGTGCAGGTGATATTGTGCTCTTCTGCGCAGTGCTGACTGTGTACCATCGCCGCAGCCGAGAGAAAGAGTTAAATAACTCGGCAAAAACTCGGCTTGCCAGACCGGTTTGCTGGTCGAGTCGAGTCGAGTCAAGAGCCAAGAGCCAAGAAAGAGAGATGCCGAATTCTCTCCCGCCGGCTCTCGGATATCTCCTCGCTCTCTCTCTCTCTCTCTCTCGGCTCGACCTCGACCTCGACCTCGGTCGACTCCGCGCGCGAGACGCGTTTACAAGCTCCGGCATTGTATCGCTTGCACGCATGGATTCGCGCGCCCGGATACTTTGCACTCGATATAAAGATGGGATTAACTCCAAATAGAAACGTTGTGACGTACTTTACCGTCTGCGAGGTTTAAAGAAATACAATATTTAATCGTAGAGAGAAGGAGAGAGAGAGATGTGCCTCGCTCGTTCGTGGGCAAAACTGCAGCGTCTCCGTGAGATGCAACCGGGCTCGCCACACGACACATACACACGCATACGTACACACATGCACACAGAGGAACCGGTTGTCCTTTAACGACCGTGATCGTGATAGTCTGCGTACACCATGAGAATCACACATATGATGTAGCGCTCGCTCGAACGTCCGAAAGAAAACTCGAGCGGCAAGAAGTTGTCTAGCGATGTACGTGCGTAAAATTGCACTGCGAACAAGCACGTAATATGAAGTGCGCTAATATCGCTTAGACGCATTTTAACGCCAAACATCGCACAAGTAACGCGACTCTTTCGTAAAGTGATCTCGAGCTTTCATCGTTGTGTATCTCTCTTTGTAAGAGTAGTTCTATACCTTCGATCTAAAACAATTTGTAACGTAAAATACTAATCGTTATCCACGAAAGGAGTATACATTTTCCCTGCGTCATTGCTACTCCTTACAAATGGAAGTATCATCGAAGGTGTTGAGTCGTGGTTAAGCCAATCTTCAATCACCTAATATACACGAAGGATAAAAAAGATAAAACTTTGCCACGGGGCCAAAATTTTGCCGAACCCTTGCCTCGAACGCACGGTGGCGCGCTTGCCATATGCCATCATCATCATCATTTAATAATTCTCGCAATTATTTTTGTTCAATAGGTAAGCTTTGGGTGGAGCATCGTTCAGTTTTTGACTTTTGACAAATTGATTTTCACGTACATGTGCGAGCGCATCTTGCTAGTCATTCGTATGATATTAATTATTTTTCGAAAAGTTCGAATGGCAAATTGAAATAGATTTCAAAGTTGAGTTCGGGACTTCCTGATGGGAGTTATAGCTGCAAAATGAAACTTGTATTTTATTTTTGATGTAGCATCGCAAATCGAGTCCTCGAGTAAAAATGAACTATGAAGTGCAAAAAATACATTTTATATCGGCACAATTGTGAGATCTAGTCGACGCGACGGCAGTGCTCATTACTCGCGACATGCACCGGTCACGTTTCGAGCACTCTTCATGTATAAAAATCAGCTGCAACAACCGCGTGAGATAGATAGCTGCTACGATGGAAGTTTCATTGCAAACAAAAAAAACTATATTTGTGCGAACGAGTTATAGAAATTGACAAGGGAGAGAAAAAGAGTGTCTGAAATTGTCCATGATAATATGAAAATGCGAATCCGTTATTTCCCATGGCATCTTTGCCGGCACGACGCATCGACGTTACAACTCGAGTCGTTCGCACACCGAGGGAGGGCCCTTACTCTCTGCGCATCGTCACGTATCCTGGCAAGAATTTCCCTGGGTATGCAAATTCATGGTTGAAAAAAAAAATTTCGTGAGAGCATATGGAGGGACGAACGAAAGTTAAAAAAAAAAAAAGAAGAACGGCGCGCTCGGTTAAGGGACCATTAGCTACACTACGAAGGGGGAAAGGCGAGTAAAGAAAATGGCATACGAAAAATATCGTGCGCATAGAAAAGAGATGGCGAGCCAGCAACGACGCAACAAAAAAATATCGTGTATACTAATCAGTCCCGTTGTCCCGATGCGCTTATTCGAAGACTCTACTTACGCTCGTGTGTAAATATACATACAGTAGAAGGTAACCCAAGACACACTTCGCGGTGAGGAGAATCGGAAGCAGCAGCAGCATGAGCTCCTTACCTGCGCGCGTGGAGGGTAGACGACAACGATTCACGCGGGGCCCCCCCTTGAGAAAAGGTCGGGAGAAAAAAATTATCATACGAAAAAAAAAGGCTGTGAAGGGGTGTGTGTAGCGCGAGCGCAAGAGAGAGAGAGAGAGAGAGAGAGTAAACACCGACCTGGAGAGAAGAGTCGTCATTATTGGCAATGTGCACCTATTGCTGCGCTGATTTGCAACACAATGGCAACAATGGCCTATATGACAATCGTTCGCCACGTCATTACATTATATAACCCTTGGAGCGTATTAACGCGCCTGTGACGCGCTGACGACGAACGAGAGATGCCTCGGCCCGTATATAATATAATAATATACAGTGTTGCATATTATAAACGAGAGCTGCTATGTGCCAAAGCTTTCTCTCTAGTTTAAACATGTTTTACGATTTCGATTGCATAAAAAATGAGGCGAACCGCTCTCGTACGTGCAGTCGAGGGTTATATCTCCTTAACTTATGTATACATACACAAGTACCTTGTATACATCCACGAAAAAGTATCGAGAGAGTCAATGTTAATATATCCTATTAATCAAAGGTGCATGAGGCATATAAGTAGATTCACAAGCGACTAATGGCATTGATGGGCCGATGCTGCTGCTGCAATGCGAGCCCATTAAACGCGATAAATATATTTTTCATCGTGTTAGTCTATTGTTGTAAAATGTGACGGTAAACCCTAAGGACATTAAAGCAATGAACGCAGAGACAAATGATTATATGCTCTACGAGAATAATTTTGTCACTTGCGAGTTCACGATACTCCATCTGTTGATGAAATCACGAAGCTCATCATCAAATATGACACCTTTGTTTACAATAAATCTGGTTACATTGCATCGGGTAGATATCGAAATAAAAAATTCCAAACATTCGTGTATCAGCATTTACTTTCTTAAATATTATAGTTGACAGTGTCGAAGATTCGAAAACGAAACAAAAGAAAGTTAAATCACGAAGGGAATCTGTGAAGTGAAAAATAGTAACGAATAAGTACCCTACGAAAATTATTTTGTCACTTGCGAATTCACAATACTCCATCTGTTGATGAAAGCAAAAAGTTCGTCATCAAATACGATATATTTATTTACCGTAAATCTTGTTACAGTACCAACTAAATCCCTACATTTTTTTTACATACATATAACTCATTATTTAAATCAATCTCATTAGGCTCTGAAGAGTCTATATTTCTACTCGTTTTTCTTCAAACGTTCCGGTAAGACGTTTCACATCAAAATAAAATCTGAGATATCGCTGCAGTATCGTACCAGTGGCTCTTACGCGAAGCGAACAATGTTCTTTAATAAAAACGTTGGAAAGAAAGAAAGAACGAGAGAGGAAAATAAAAGACGAAGCGAGCATCGGATGCTCGTTAAGTGCACGATCGCACTTTGGAGTGGTTAGAGAGCGAAGTTATATATATGTAAGAGCATATCGATGATCATCCGCGAAGCATCTCAAATCGTAAATACATCGAGAGGGTAACATCGGGAACGGAATAATTCGTATTAAGCAGCGGCGAATATGATAAGACCTGGGGGAGAGGACGGAGGTATATACAGAATATATGTATAGAAATAAATGCGAAGAGAATTGCAGTGCGCGCGGTAGCCGGCTTCCAGGCCTCGCTTTCATATAACACAGACACACGCGAAAAAGAAGACGGTCTCGAGCTTACGGCACGCACATATATCTATACGTTTACGTGCGCAAGCGAGGTATAGGTGCAAGTATAAAAGTGCAGCTCTCCAGCTCGTCGGATGGTAGCAGCAGCAGCAGCGACGGTAATGATTATAATGATCCTCTGGGAATACAGCGGTCAGATACACGGAAAAGGGGCAACTACTACCGACTACCTATATACTTGCCCGCCGCCGCCGTCGTCGTACGTATACCTCGTCGATCCTAATCTCGCGAAATTTATCCCTCCGGGGGACGACGCGAGCGAGCGAGCGAGAGAGAGAGATACGAGCGTACCGTATCTGCTGCTGCTGCTGCACGTAGTACAGTACTGCACACACGCACGAATCCTCCCGTACATGGATATACACTACACACGATGCCAGCTGATAAGAGACTCGGAGCTGGCGAGCTACCTCGTATCCTCGAGTATCAGATGTATATATACTTTAGCCTCCTCCGGGCTATGTGTAATGTAGTGTGTGTGCAGTTCTATGTGAACGCGCGATGCTTCCAATATATATATATAAATAAATATATTACCGAGAATTACGCGCTCGTTGTGTGTTGATTCTACTTCATTTTGCCGTATACGTGTTTATACATAAGTTACGCTCCTGCCAAATTGCCCGTCCAGTACGGCTGAATTATTTATCGCGCTCGGGGAGCTGCTGCTGCCAAAGAGTTGCGAGCTGTCTCGAGATCTCGAACGATGCTGCCCCTTGTATGCTTGGGGTATATGTTCCACGCGCTGAATAAGTCAATTGTCAATTTTAAAATTGCAATTGAAATCTCGATTATCTCGAGGAGATACGAGCGAAAATATTTTTTTGTGCAGAGATCGAGGAAAAATTATGCAGGTATGCGCAGTTTTGGGCGAAGCAAAAAGAGATAAAAACGTTTATATAATAGCTGTAATGTAGCCGCGCGCGCTCGCGCTGGACAGGTGATGCGCTATAACTCAGGGCAATGCGCCGCGCTGCGCGACTCAAAAGTGTCCCGGGCGCGCTCGAATGCAACAATCCTCGAGGCGCAACAACAACGACGACGACGACGACCGCGCGGCAAAACGTTAATTTGTAGTGTGTATGTACCGCGTATGCATGCATATACGAGCGAGGTGCTGCCTGACAAAAGCCGCGTAAATTATCGGCTGCTGCCGCTGCCGCAGCTAAAAGACGAAACGCAGCTATATAATATAAACGCCAAGCTGTCCCGATGTAAGCTCAGCGTGCGGCATCACTAAAATCGCATGCAAATTTGTCGTAAATTTGCTTTTAAGCGACGGCGACGACGACGACGAGCAGTAAGACTTTTCTCTCTCTTTCTCTCATGCCGAGTCGAGTTGTTACACACATGAAGCATTCACACACACACACATATACACAGGCACATATAAAGTGCATGCGTGCCGTTTATAGTATACGTGGTACAATGTAATCGATGTGTACGCGCGACACAAAACACATATATAGCGGCGCACAGCGACTTTATGTGCGCTGAAAGACTTACGGAGGCGCATGTATTATAAGGGTTAACGCAGAAGAAAAGCCCGCGCGTAAAACGCAACACGTTTCTTCTCGCTCTCGAAGCTCTTTCTCGCGGCAATTTACAATACCTGTACATATACGCGTACACTTGGCGAATCTGTAAGTGTACGTGTAGTAGTAGCAGCAGCAGCAGCAGCACTAATGGCAAAGTACAATAACGACGACGACGACGTAGACAGACACTTTCGACAAAACCGTGAGCTTTTTGTACACGCCGAGAGTGCAGTGCATCGCGCTCTGTGAGAAGAGAAGCCAAAAAAGTCGAGCTGCAGAATTAGACACCACAGCCCAATGCTTCCGTGAAGAATTTAGACACCGAGGAAAAAACCAGCCATTGCGAAATTCAATGACTCTGAAAAACTGTACAAATATACTCGTGCGTGCGCACTGCAACTGACAATAAACGAAATGATCGTTGAACTTTTGGTGCGCTTGCAAACTGTTAAGCGCGAGAGATCTGTGATCATTAATTACCGCGTCGTTTGCGTAAATTCTGCTATTTTTTCAGGTTTGGGCTTATTTTATGATTATTCATGGAACATTAGAACATTTCATCAAAATAGTTGGAGAATGACTTCATAAAAATTGAGCAACTTTTCTTTAGTTAGTTTTTTGACAGAAAAAGTCATCGTTGCGATTTTTAAAAGCCACTGTCGAAAAATTGGAGATTTCCATGCCATCAAGATTAAATTAGGTGTAAATTAGGTCGAGATTAGATTAGGTATATGCTCGACAGCTGCATAAATAATAGTAAAAAAAAATTTTGACGCGACTAGTATTCAAAATTTTCCAAACACCTTTTTTCAAAAAATGAAAACGTCGTTAAATTGTAATTGGATAATTTGATGAATGATTTGAGACTGCAATAAAGTATGTAGTTTTCAACTGCACCGCAGATGGTAGCACTTTCTAAGCAGCATTAGTCGAATTCAGCGCCGATGCACGCAGGAGAGACAGCGTCAAATTTCAGAAGCCCGCGACGATTACTATCCTTACCGGCGGATAAGGAAGGCTGCTTTATTATATTGATTTTTTGCATCGATTCTCGTTTGAGCTCGATTCAACTGTATATACGAAGCTAAAAGTTATATGCCTGCGTGGCCGTGCACAGCCAATCATTATCGAAAATTATTATACTCGATGAACAATACCATAATCAATTAAGAAAATTGACTCGAAATTATGTTGTTACAACGTCCGCGCGTATGCAAATTAAATAAACGCGGATAGCAGGCACGAGTCTCTTCGAACTCTCTTATGGCGCATGGGCGTATATTAGCCCGCAGCTGTGCAATCAAAGCCCGTGATAAAGATTGCCGATTATGCTCGAGCTAGCGCATAAGTAAGCTATACGATAAACGCTTGATTGTCGTGTTGCGGGAAATAAGCGAGTTCCAAGGCAATGATGTACTATACACGGCAGAGAAAGAGAGAGAAAAACAGTAGATAGTACCAGTAATTGGACTATTGAATAATCTTCGCCTAAATACTAAACAGTCCCTTTATATGAACTAAAAATTTGAAAATTCGAAATTCGAACTACGACAATTAATTGTAGCTCTTAAACTTATTTGTGAGATTGGTGTAGTCACTTTTTGTTCAAGAAGTCATCGACCTAAACTTCAAGAATAAAATTGCATAAAATGAGTACACAAGTGCGTTTTAACACTTGAAAAATAAACCAAGCTAGCTGACGTTTATATAGCAAACTGCATTTGTTCAATTTTAATCATAAATTTATTTTGCATTTTTTGCATTTACGCAGCAATAAGAACACGAAACAATTGCGTTGAATAATTCGGAATTTTTTTTCTATTTTTAATTATCCCCTCATACCGATGTGAGATAATAGCGTTGAATCTTGCGTCATTTTTCTAAAAAGTATTGATCATTAAATTTTATCTAATTTTCTTATAAAACCTGACGCTATCAATATTAAAATATCATAGAAGTCATTGCGTAAGTAAGTAAATAATGAAATTTGTTATAAAAACGTGTGATCGACGCTGTTTTCCATCAGTTTCTATATCATAGTGCTGGATCATGAAGCATCGTTAAAACGAAATTTAAACGTCTCAAGAGAGTTTGAAGACTCCGGAATGGCGAATTATAGCGTAAGTTTCTTAAAATTCAGATTTAAAAAGAAATTAAAACTTTTTGTCTTTGCCAAATGCACTGACTTCGATTTTTTAGATATTATCAGCCTTAGGAAAAATTCGTGAATTAATGTTTTGACATTTGTCGATGAATGTTTGATCAGTAATTTTAATAAAATAGTTGCAAAACTTAAAAATTTTTTTTTATAAGCTGATCTAATTTTTTTTTCGAAAACAATTGATTTTAGAGAAAAAGTTATGGAACAAAATTTTTTTATAGTATTGATTGATCGAGATGATTTTGAAAACTTGACGAAACCAATTTTTTAAATCAGCATGAAAAACACTAAAAAATTTTTGGATATTCTGCGATCAATTCTTAGGCATTCCTGTTCTATAAACTTTTTCTCTAATCTCAATAGTTTTTGAGAAAAAAGTTGTTAGTGTTCACATCATAAAAATGTTTATCATTTTCCTCTCAATAAAATTATTATATAACTCGTTTGGTAAAAGAAACAATTGTTAAAGCAGGTAACAACAAAACGGTAATGGAGCAGAGTTAGTAAAATAAATAACGGCCACCCCTCACTTTTACAACACTGGCTGCTTTCATTTTCATCGATTGGTCGGGTACTCGCCGATCACGAAAAGGACTTGGACCTTCTTCTTGCCCGATGCGGGCTACGACGTATGGATGGGCAATTTTAGAGGAAACAAATATTCCGGAACGAAATGGGAGGAACCGTAGGTTTAACAAAACCTACGGAAAGAATAGTAATTTGAATAAGAATCTACCAGAAAGATGTTATGCACCACTTCACAATTGAATCGAATATAAAACAATTCAGACGATACGCTTAACTCGTCAATTCAGGTAAATTTTGGACATTTTTTCAATCTAATAGTGCGTTCATAGTGGTGGTAATTTTCGTACTGGCAAAAATATCACGGTTTTGTCTCGAATGCATCGTAGCATACCTGTGGGTAATTCGAGTT
>CACVKI010143027.1:0-15404 GCA_902732785.1 Trichogramma evanescens | reverse complement strand
ACATCTAATGAACAAAATGAGACCTCAATGACCATGATTGAATCATCGGTTCTAGCTGGATCTTACGATAGAGGAGTACCACTCAGGACTGTGGGCTTGCTTCATCGAGGAGGGTTCTATGGTGGCTGGGACCTCAATTTTCATTTTCCAGAGTAAAAAACTTTGGAAAAAGAGTGAAAAAAACAGAGTTTTCTCTGTATATTCGAAAAAAAAAATTTTTCTTAATTTTTAATAAATTTTTTATAAATATAAGTTTAAGGTACCTTTCCCCCCTTAAGGTCTGACGCTTATGGGCAGTGTGCCAAGTGAGAGGGATGCAAATCGTGCACTTTTCACTGGATCAAGGACTCGGGGAAGGACAGAGAGACAGAAAGAGAAACGTGCACGAGCATAGAGAGATGTCTACTACTCCAATGAAATTATAGGACTCGAGCAATAGAAGCCGCAAGTGCATCTTTAGGGTTAGAGAGACGCCTTTGTGCCCCCGTATAGTCGCTCAGATTCTTCTTTTGATTAGTAGCTCTTGCGTACAGACTCGAGCTCTTTCCTAAGGAAAAGCTGTAGAGCAAACTCCGTAAAAGCATTAGATTTAACCTTCCTCGCACGCGTGTAAGGGCAAATGAATTCTTTGCATGGCTCTCCATAGAGAACGAGTAAAAGAAAGAGATCAAAGGTGCTTTTATGTAAAGAATCAACATTTAATTTCTTCTCGGGAACAAATTACATGCTACGCGATCATTCGTGTTTTATCGCTAAAAGCTGTTACCTGCTCAACTTTTGGAAATAATATATGATGTGTATGCGTGCAAGTGTGCTGCTGCCTGCGCTATATATAAGGGCTAGCCAATGCATTATTCAGACTTTCGGTACCCCGGGTGTTAACGTCATCTATTAATTAACAGCGACGCGTTGGCCGGCTCGCGTCGAGCTTTAACGCGCGTTGACGGAGTTCATGCAACCTCTGTTTGCACACGAGAACAACCCGTGAAAAAGCTGCACTTGTTTATAAAATATAAATCCATTCTTTATCCGAACTTTTTATCGTAGTGGAATAATTTTCAGATTTTGGAGTTACCTTCTGATGCTTTGATAACATTTTGTCGATGATGAATACGGTTTCATGTTGTGAAAAAGTATATTTGATAATAGATACAAAATTAATATTTTAGTACGAGATACATCATTTGAATTAAGTTCAATTCGAAAAGATTAGATATCAGTAAAGTAAGATAAGAAAACTTCATTTGCAACAGAAAAATACAAATATTTACACGTTTATAGCAATAGAGAGGTGAAAAAGAAAGATAGTGTATAGAATAGATGCAAAGTAGTATTTCTAAATGTAACTTGCGATTCAATGCATTAGATTCAAATTCGGTATCCGATATCCACCATGGCAATTGATACCTATACTTCTAACCATAATTTCTAGAGCTCACGAACTTAAGATTTGAACTAGAAAATCATCAAAGTTAAAGTTGACTGAGACTTATTTATATTTCGTGTCATTTTTATTTAAAATAATTATAAAATGATATTTTATCATTGTACTAAGCAGTAAACATTAAACATTATACTTTGAAGAGTTTGAAGATTAAATCCATGCCCACTAAAATTAACTCTGAGTAAAAACTGAATTCATGAAGTCAAGGAATCAAAATAAATTATATCAATCTAAATTTAACTTCTTTTCAATTAAAATTCTAATATTTTATATAATTAAATTTTTAATCAGAGTTTTTCCTAATTTATTATTTAAAAAAACAATATCATTCGCTTATCGGCATAATAGTACTTACATGTATCATCAGAAAATTAATTTATGTTTATTTATTTACTAATGTAAATATATACGAAACATCAGATGAGGTACAACTATAATCATATTGATGTTATTTACACGGAAATTATATAATTGATCCAACTGTTTATTTCAAATTTCTTCTTTTAATTCACTCGTGTCCATATGCTAAGAACGCCAAACAAGAGTTGAGTGATTTTCTTGTGGAAGTATTTTGAACAAAATTCTTGTGAAAATTGTTAAGTTTTTAAGTAAGTCCGCTAGAAAAATTATTATTACTGAGGATTTCCTTAAAATTAATACAAATGAAGTGTTGTTTGATTTTCTTTTGAATTAAATTCATTAACGTAGCTCTCAATTTGGCATCAAACAAAATTTATTAATTATTTAAACGTTTTTTATTCGAGTATAGAAGAAACAAAAATGGTTTACCACTGTTACAAGACTTTTGAAAATGAAAGCCAATGGAACGAGTCAAAAGAATTAGATTTTCTCCACGACAACAATAATGATGGATTAATGAATTTTCATAAGGACTTTGACGACAAAGTTAGTTTAAGAGAGAAAGAAAATGAACATTATTTGGATTTTTATTGTGACGTAAATATAAAAGAATGCAATCAATTTTACGAAAAATTGGAGAAACAAGTTAATTTAGAAGAACTCAAAGTTATGGATTACGACGATGAGGAAATGTTTGAAAGCATCAAGCTTAATCACACAGAAATACCTACCCATGAAAATCTCAAAGAAAAGAAATCTAAGAAAAATGATGAAACATTAAAAATTGGGATTCAGGTAAAAAAGCGTGAAGCTTTCTCGTGCATCAAGGGTTACAGTTGTAATTTTTGCATCAAAACATTTGCACAAAAAAGCAAATTAATAAAGCATAATAAATCGGCTCATCGAAAAATGAATAGAAAAATTATAAAAATTTGCGTCAGTTCCAAAAACCATTTCAAAGACAACTTTGAAGGTTAGATGTCTATTGGAAACTGCTAAAGCTTAACAATAATTAAGAGGTTAACGCATACTTCAATTAACGTACACTCAAAACGTATATTTTATTTTACTCATCATAAAATATTTCAGTTGATAACGGTTTCAACGTATTTCAGTAGTACGGTTAATATGATTTTTTGGAATCATAAGATTTAAGACAATACACATTTTACAAGATGTTGGTTATAATTTACTACTGCTAAAATATATCATTTTTTGTTTGTTTTTAGTGATATGTGAATGTAAGAGATTTAATAGCTTACATTTTTTATAAGTAGAAAATTTCCTTTTTCTTGTTATGAAATTTGTTGTAGTTTTATCTGTAATATATGTATCTTTAACTGCATGGAAAAAGCTAAAACTTATCATTCTAAAAATTAAATTTTATCGATAAACCTCTTATACATGTAATTTAAGAATATCTTTCTGTATGTGCTGTTATTTATTTTTACCTAATGTTTTTTAATTAATTTTAAAAATTCATGCAAAAAATAAGATAATAATATCTTATGAAAACACAGATATAAATAATTCGGTAAAATTGTTCTCCTTATAATTTTTTTCGTCTATCTACTTGACATTAAAACGATCATTGAATGATCTAAGCGATCTTTTCTCTTAGTTCCTTAACACAATACAAATTAAAATACTGAACAAATCATTCGAGCATCTGCATATGCACGGAAAAGCAGCAGAGGAGCATCCGAGCATTAGCCAAACCCACATCTAAGGGAGTAAACTAATACCTGTGTTTTAGTTCATGTCTATTTAACTACGTTGGATCTCGTGCCGCTGACGTAACAGCGTGCACAAACACGAATGTGAATGTACGATCAGACACGTGTGCCTGTGGCACCTGATCGTGCAGAGGCATGTATTACGCATTACAGGCGCACACAATGCACCGACTCATCTTGTAATGAACGACTCGTGACAGATGCGTCGGCTCAGTCTTTGATGCTCGATACGCATATTATATTATTCGGAAATGCAAGGATATAAGTATATCTTCCCAATGCAACTTTTTGAACGTATCGAGTTGAGAATCTAGTCTTAATGCAAACTCTACATCAATATTATTTGAATTTTAATTCCATAAATACAGTTACATTTCATTATATTTTGTATTATATGTTTACAACGTTATTATAATTTTCCTCGTCTTTTATGTGCGATGTATTGAAAATGTTCATCGCATCTATCAAACTAAACATAAGCACATTTGTTTGATTTAGTTTAAATACTGAATTAATTTCAAATAAAAATTTGAATTTTTTTCAATTATCTCATATTTGTTTCCTTGATTCATATAACAAGTTATCACCTATCGAAAATGTACGGCATTATAGTACACGATACACGATAATTGGATTTAAGAAGAAAGTTTACAATAGACAATTTACAGAACGTCCTGCGCTGAATTCATATTCCCATCATCTTCTAACAAATATCTGACTATTTTAAATAGCCATTTGTGGATTTATGCAATCGCCGATTCAGTATTCTAGAGTAAACGTTCCAATAATTTGGCCCTGTGTTCTGTATAGTATATTGTTCTGTGCAGTTTGGATCTCTATTCCCAATAAAATTGTACGACGTCTGGAAGATTTTCTGTATGAGTACGTAGCTTTCCGAGTACCGCGTTTAGTAATATTTCTTGCCAAAAAAAGGAAGTAAAAATTTTTCTCCTTCAGTTTCCCTCGTGCATTTCAAAGTGCCCTCGAGCGTATTACATTTGAAAAACAAACAACCTCAAACACACACACACATTCTCTTGCATATAGACACACATGTGCTTGCACTCGTAGAAAGGAAGAAGACCTAAAGCAAGCTCGGATCTTTCTTTGCTTGCATCTATAGACGGGGGCCATTGATAATTCCGAACCCGAGCTTACAAAATGGTTGCTTTGCAAAACACGAAAAGAGCATCGCTTGCGAATACATATACGCTTCCTTGCGTGCTCTGCGCAAAACCTACAAACTGAGCATACAAAGCCACTCTCTTTCTTTCTCTTTCCTTCTGGAGCTGCATAAAACTTAAAGCTGTTACATACTCGAAGTAGTCCGGGGCTGGTGTATGTGTGTGCGTGCATCCCCCAAAAGAAAAATGAATGTGCGCAAAATCCCTATACATCTGCAGCAGCACACCTAATCTATAGATATCCTCTTTTTCGAAAGGATTACAGATGAGACGCGGCGGAAAGGGAAAAAAGACCGAGTGAAGTGTACGCCAGCTTCGAAGCTTGCGACCGATGGAACAGACAAATCTCAATTTATCCTCGAAACTCTACGAGGCATATACGTATGGAACGAGCTTAGATATCTTATCTGCGATTCGTCAAGATCAAGCGTAAGCAAGAACCGTTGACACCTAAGCCTCCTTAATATAAAATCGAATAAAGAAAAATTAGAAGACGTGAATTTGTATCTTTAGGACTTTCGGCGAGTACTCGAATAATATATCTATTGGGGCTCATTATTTTAAGATTCATTGACGTATTGTAAATCAAGCTCGAATGATATTAGTTGAAAAAATTTTTTTTTCTTAATTAGATGTGATATAAGAATTAATTATTGATTAAATTATTTTGCTTTTCAGATAAATTACTTGTTTGTAAGAAGATACACGAAAGATCCTCACGCATTTGATTTAAAGGTCAGTTGAATTATTTATTTTTCAATGTTCTTTTTATTTAAGCTTTGAATCTTTGTTAGTACAATGTATTTACTCAACTATAAGTTGTAGTTTGTATGATTTACAGGTGAGGCGATTTAAAGCGTAACAATATAAGATGATGAACTTTGATGAAAATGTTTTTTTCACGTCGAAGCTTTTTGCTCTGTAGGAAAATTGGTTACTCTAACGTATACACGTTCTAATCTACATGATGAGCAAAAGTTTCAATCGTAACTAACCTATTTACATCCGATTTATAAATAAGTTTTAATAAAAAGGTTCTTATCTTCGCCGTCTCTCATTCCATCAAGATCCCATTTAAATATATTATTCGGTCGAAGCAAGTCAAACAAATGTTAAGTCAGGCTATACTCGCTCGCTTTCTAACAAAAAGCTGAATTAGTTTTCTTCTTTGACTCTCGGGTCATTCTCTCGATCCGTATTCAAACTTTGCCAATAAGTACAAGGTATCGGAAAAAAAATACTGTAAAGTTGAATCGTACTCAATGAAGTAAGCTCGTATGTAAAATATCGATTCGTCGAGTGGATATAGGTATGGGACGTCTAACCATAATCTCGAGATCAAATAAAATTGACGCAGAGATAGTAACGAACCATGAAAAGACCACAGGATTTTTTATTTTTCAAGCTGTGAGTGGATCCTACCCATGTCGTTAAGAATTCATCTCTTCTTCGATCCAAAAAGTATCTCTTTCGATTTGAACTTTTTTGCATTTTAACTTTTCCGTTCATTCGCTGAATATCTAAAATTTCAAGTGAAATTTCAACTTAGCACTTTGAAGCATAAATGAAGTTTCGAGAAAATTATTCCATGCGCTCGCGTTGAAAACGAATATTTACTTAAATTTCCTGTAATCTAAGCTTTTCTGATGATGATGTGCTTATTCTATCAAAAATATAATACATTGAAGATGTAAACTTGCGAGGACTATTCTAGGTTTATGAAGTATTAATAATAAAAAGGGAAAAAATATGAAACCATGTTCACATTTCAGAATGACAAATATTAGAAATTATCATTCTGAAATATGAGTATGACTCCATTATTTTCCCCTTTTTTAACAAACATCCACGTTGTAATT
The DNA here is from genome assembly GCA_902732785.1 of Trichogramma evanescens. Classification (NCBI taxonomy): domain Eukaryota; kingdom Metazoa; phylum Arthropoda; class Insecta; order Hymenoptera; family Trichogrammatidae; genus Trichogramma; species Trichogramma evanescens. The sequence continues at coordinate 8,821 of CACVKI010143027.1, read as the reverse complement.
TATATTTTAAAATAATCGAAAAAATGTCCTACAACTGTCAATTTCAATTTTTTCCGGTAAATTTTAATATTGAAATTACTCGAAAGTGATATTATTTTCGAATGTACGTGCACGGAAAATGAAAAAATTTAAAATAATTACTTTTTACCTCCAAGTGAAAAACTGCAAACGTCGATATAAATATTGCAGTTGTGTGTGCAAAATGTTTAATGCATATTTTTAATAGCTATTTATGTTTGACAGAAAAATGTTCACTGCTGAGAAAACAAATTTTTTTTCGTCATAGTCAATTTTTTTACATACTCAGCCGCGCAAAGCATTACTAGTTCATCAATTTTTCTATATCCGCACGCTAGTGACACGATCAATACGGCCGACGGAAGTGAAAATGACCTGGCCACAATCTGCAGATTATTATATGATACATTAGAGCCTATATCAAGCGATAGGGCTCGTTAGGCGGTGTGCAGTGGTTTTGCGTCAGACCACTCTGTAGCCGGCGTGACCACACACAAGCTCGTGTCGCGCTCGATGACGTATAATGTACCGAGCGGCCGCGTATAAGCTGCAGCAGCGTAAAACGAAACAATGAGTGATAAGGTACTCAATTTTCACCGATTGCCATGGCGATACTGGGCTTACAACGGCTAATTGTGTAATAGCATAATTAACTTTTTTGAAGATCTAGAGTTTTGATAAATTAACGTAAATAAAAATATGAGAAGATAATTAACGGGAGTGCAGAGATTTATATTAACTTTTCCATTCATGGACGTGGTTAATATTTCTATCGAGAAGCGATGACGGCACTTAAAGACTTTGATATAGGGAGTCTTGGCAAATATCCCAGTTTTTTTTACTTTCAGATACCGCAGTTCGATAAGAATTACGTCGTCAAGCCATATTGAAAATCTTTCACTATTTTATAGGAATGAATATGTTCTATAGTCGTAATTTTTAATATTAAGTAAGAAAATTACGCTGCGAGTCGAGAGGTCACGACTAGGAATACATTAAATTATTAATACCGCGGCGCAACGAGTAGCACTTGTACAACATGACACGTTGCTCACTCGTTCTAATAAAAAGTCAGTTACAGAAGGACTACGTAATAAATGCACACGAGCTCCCATATTGCATCGAGCCCGAGCTCGATGACCATAAAAGTATAAAATACCTCCCTTACGTCAGGTTGTTGGCCGAAACATCATTATAATACCTCATTCAAACGTACGTAGACTATAAAAAAGGCACGCGCATTGCGTCACGGTGAAATATCTTTCATTGCCCAAATGAGACTGCTACAGGATCGTCGGATATTACAGCCCCGGACCGAATGATCGCATAAAAAAATGTAATCTATGTACCTTATATGCGACACAATAATATGACTGCAGTGCATATAGTATAGGTCCCAGCGATAATGCAGTATAGGTATCCAGCGATGTCGTTCCATATAAACGCGCACGTGTGTGTGTGTGTGTGTGTGTGTGCAAGGAACTGGAGGTGGGGCCCCTTCCCTGGGAAATTCACACGCGGAGCTATACTTCGTGATCCACTCGACGCGCGCGCGAACACCGAGCGAAAGTGAGTAGAAAGTGTGGCGGCGGCTGCAGTGTGTATACATGTGCATAGCATACAATATATATACACTGCAGACACAGAGAGAGTATCCGCATGCAGTTAATCAAAGTCAGAGCGCGTCTCGCTCGCTCGCGCCAGTTTTGCGGTGTGGATTTAATGGTGTGTTTATTATGTTATGTATTTAGCTCTTCTCTCGCGCGCGCAGACGTTGGTGCAGCCGAAGAGATCCCTCTCTCTCTCTCATCCTAGCTACAGCTCTTGGGAGTAGCTCTCAAGGAGGAAGCAGCATAATTATCCAGCATGAGTCCTGCCTTTATTCATCGTCGGTTAATTTTATTTTTTTATTTTTCATCCTTCCGCTTATTGATAGATATTATATATTCTCTGTAGACGGGCGAATGGTGCCTTAAAACTTTTACTTTGGTGCCTTTTACGAGTCCAGCGTACGGCTCGCACTTTTTGCCTCGTCCTTTGTTTCTTCTGTGCAGCTGATCAGCTGTTTTTTACCGCGCACTTATTATTATAACCGCCGCAGCGCGCCGATTCTTCTAACGAACAAATTGTTGGCTTTTCAATGATATAATTGACGCGGTTGCGGTGCGCGCGCCCCAAAGATTTTGCGCACTCGCATAATTTTGCTCCTTTTTTCTGCACGTTTTCTCGCGCGCAGCGATATTACGTATTAGATACAACGCGCCGCGGCACGCGAGCTTTTCAATGTTTCAGGAGAAATTTAGCTCGCGAGCGCCTTTACATCAATTTCGATACGCTATTACTAACAACGAGTTACGTACACTTTAGATTGTCGAGTAGTTCCGCTTAGCTCCTTTGAAGTTTTTCCCCATTTTTTTCGAAAAACTATGAGCGTCGAAGAACACGAGAAATTTCTAAATCTATCGACCGCAGTGCAGCGAGTTGTTGAATCTTAGTTGACTTGACTGAGGAAAATACCATAGGAAAAATTGCTACGTTCTCGTGTTCGTTAGTTACTACGTTCATAGTAACACATCGCTCTAACGTAGTAATTTTCATGAGAATTTTTGAGTACTTCTTTCGGTTACCATGGACGTGGTAATTGTTTCTACAGTACTTTTCTCGGTGTACGTTGTTGACTATTTGTTTCTTTCGTTATATTCACGAACTGCGTCGCTTCTTGCTCCTACGTACATTTCTTAAAATTATAGTTTCTCTATACGTTTCTAGACGCACATTCGCGCCGTAGTTTTATTGACTTTACAACGCATATATACCTGGGATGTCACTGAATTTATAAACCATGCGCGCAGATATATCTAAAACTTAGTTTTGCTCGCGTGCGTCTCCTAGGTAGCACAGCTCTTGGGCTTTGAAAAAGCGTCCAAAGTCTCTCTCTATCCCAGCTCTCCATGACTACTAACTACTACTGCTGTGCATTTCAGTTGAAACTCGAAAGACGAGCTCGAAGAAGCTCGCCAAGCAAAAACACAGCATACAGACGCATGTAATACGCCTGGAGACTTATGAAATCATAAACGAGATTCAAGCACGCGCTAATTTTCAACGAGTCGGTTTTATGTACGGAATTATGTATCCTACTCTTGCGAGGATGAATAATTACAAGTTGCTTTTCGAGTCTCTTGACGTTCGAAAAATAAAGACAAAAGAAGTTGTTACGTTTCAATTTGGCTAAAGCTCGAGAAACGCATGAATCGATTCCTCGAGATAGCCAAGCTATCCCTTTAATTGAGAGTATAAGCACGTGTATGCGTTTCCATGTAGCAAAAGCAATATACGTCCGTGCCACAGAAATGCTGGTGTTACGAATTTGCCTCCGAGAGTTACATTATGTATTCATGATTGCTACTTAGCCCTGTAACAAGTATCGATTCGACGAGCGATTACCTAATTAACGTTAATCGTCATCGCGTGCACTTAAACGTTTTGGGCGCAATTGGCCGCGCGTGTGCAGCTGTGAGAAACGATGACACGACTGGGCATACAAAACGACTTACCGCAACGAAAGTTAACGACTCTTACGTAAGTCCGATAAGTGCAGCGCATACGGATACAAACGAAAATCGTATGTATACAGATCGCTACGTTATAGGTTATCGATCATTGAAAAATACCTCCAAGATATTGAATCATGTCGATATGTAGCTAATATCTCTCTCTTATATATAGGTGTGTTTATAAACAGACGCCGAGCAGCCGAGTTCTCACGAGAAATCTACCGACGCTTACGATTTTTATCTCTTCGGTTCCAGTACATTGCACATTTTACCCCCGAGTGTATTTTTATATATAAGTATACGCAGATAGGGAAGCGTAATAGTCGTGACATGATTTCGATTTTTTCCATCACGCTGCATTTGCTGTTTTCTCAATTCAAATTGATTCAACTGAATATGAGCAGCATAAAAATTTAACAATTTTTTTTTAGCCATTAGGTAAAAATTAGCCGTACCTTCAGCGACAAGTGCTGGCGTTTTGAATATTTTTTTTCTCTCACATTTTTTGAAACGTTTTATTCTAATATTCTATGCTCTTGTGATATAAAATCGTTTCCGACTCGTGCTGCTTAACCCCTTGTTTTGAAAAAATCATATTCACTCGTGATACATAAATTAATCATAATCAAGGACACGAATTATGTACAAAAAAACAATCAGTACAGTTTAAAATACGTTTTTTTAGTCTTAAATATATCGGTTTCTATAAAATGTAGTAAATTCAGCTAAATTTTTCCAAATTCAAGGAACAATAATATGAGGCATAAGAAAGAGCAAGTCACAAATTTTCTGAGCGTCCCTAGAGTACTAGACACGTATAAACAAACACGTATCCATATACACACACCTACTGCCTTTTTTCATTTCTTTTTGTCATTTTATGCTTGAGTTTTTGCGTCGACGAGAGTCTCAGCCTTTTGCCATGCATACGTACAACACTTCTCTCTCCGTTTGGAGATGATACTACGAAGAGAAAGAAAAATTTGCCTGGGAGCCGAGGCAATTTGCTAACAGGCAGGCAGCTACACATAGGGACAAACACAGACTATAGGTATACAGCGCAAAGATTAAGCGAAAGTTTTGTTTTAGAATAGAAGTGTACAGATAATGCGAGCCGCGCACGTATGGCTTGACGTTGGCAAGACGCAGCATAAATATATATCTATGTATGGCGCATGTTTGCTGCATCATGGCTCGCTTGTGCAGCTCGCACATATCGTAGCAATTACTTTACAGTCCAATTATTACAATGTGATACGTATACATGCAGCAACACGCATTGGATGAAATACGCATTATGATCTAATTACTAGAGATGAATGTAATTTCACCTGATGTATTATATAGCTCGCGGATGTACGAAGCTATGTATTTAATTCTAGCCCGTGTACACGCCAAGATGATGATTTTTTAATAATAATTTTATAATTTTGTATAAGAATGGGTAAGTTACATGAAAGTGCAGAGAAAGTGAGCAGAAAAAAATTTGCGGAAATTGAGATTAATGACGCGGTATATCTTTAAACGCGCATGGCCGCCAGCTCATGCATATTTTAGTAGCGATAAAGCGAAGATTGCACCAAATGAGCGGTGTTGTTTATCCGATAGTTTATCGTATCGGGAAAATCTGATTAACGCTGCAGAAAATAATACATTTTGCACGCACGTGTCAAATGATTATTAAAGAAGCAGTGTTTTTATATCTATATAGAGACCTAATTGAACGTTTGATCTTTAGGTAGGTATAAATTTGTTTTTTTTCTCTCGCCTCCGCGAGATCACGACCTACGTTCTCCTCTCGTGAGCTCGTTGCTACACCGCAGTCAATGCGATGAGTGTGAGAAAATCCGCGTGTTCTTCGACTTTTCTTTATTCTTTCAAAGTGGAGCTGCCTCCGTAACAGGCGGCACATAATGGATTTGAAAGAGCTGTGTAGCCCATCTCATTTGAGTATTCCCAATTTTTATTTAAAATCTGAATTTATTTCAAGTTTACGCGTACATTTTACGTGCTCGTTTCAAGCGATTAAATTTTAATTTCCATGAACATTTGGCTTTTTTGTCAGGCTTAATTTTCTCTTATTATTACCGCCAAAACCTCTACGCGCATGTTCAAAAAGCTCCTAATTCTAGCAGAGTAACAACTCATTAGTCTTCGAGTCAAGCTTAGCCTTACTTTAATAATGCAGCACATTAATTGCTCGTTATCACAGCTAATCGCGCGCTCCCCATATACCAGCGGATTGTATTAAATAGTAAAAGCTTTAAAAGCTCCCTCGAGGATTTCTCTTAACTCGAAAATTTTATAATTAATGGTCTAAATTATTTGCTTTTCGAATTAGAATGCATTGTGACCAGGGTATTTAAAATGAGCAAATTTTAGATTAATTAATAATTCGCTCGACATATCTAACAGAAAACGAGAATTTAATTAAAGCGCGACTCATTTCATGATTTCATGTTGAACGTGTAATTTATTCATTAGATAATCTGACATGTTTTAAAAATAAATTAGATTGCTCTACTGATTTAATCGAAAATTCTACCTCAAATAATCAACTTGAAATAATTATTGATAAAAACACTTTTCACAACAAAGAGATTTAACGGTATGAAAATTAAACCAAATTAATATAATATTCGTTGTTTGGGAACAATTTTTTTGATGGAAATTGAAAATGGTGTATCGATTTAATTTTACTATATTTTCTATAATAAACCATTGTTCATTAATTCTGACGATTATTTTATCATCATTCAAAATGAATCTAAAAATGTGATTAAATCGTATAGTTTGATCAGTCACGTAATAAACTTTAATTTTCATATAGAACTTTTACGTAGCTATCTATCTTGCGGTCAATGATTCAAGTAACCTTGAAAATCGTTACTGAAAAAAACCAACTAGTCTCGAGACTGTACTCTATTACGAGCAACCACCATAAACAGCTGAAAGATTATGCAAGAACAAGCGGCGGTCGATCCTGTCTGCAGTTATAGACTAAAATCAATGGAGTTCCTATAAGTAGCGTATATATAAGAAGTGAGAGGAAGGTGTGCTCTGGCGAACGAATGAGCTCAACTGCTAAGGCTAGGCACACTTTCCACTTCCTGCCTATCTATGTGCTGCGAGCTACGTTCATGAATGCAAATGTAGCTGCAGCGGCAAGGTGGCGCAGGGAAATGCAGAGCACTGATCGTTGCGCTTGTTTTGCGGTCTCCGTAGCAGTGAGGGCCAGTCTCGATGGGAATGGCTAAATCGCCTTACCGACTTCTTTATTTCGTCCACGCTACGCCGAACTTGTTAAACTTGATTCAATTCAATGTTTCCTTCTCTATACTTTATGCTTTTACAAGGCCGGATAATGAATAAAATTAAATGGTATTACCGTTGAAAAAAAGAAAATAGTCTCGTCGCCTCGAGACCAGCTAAAAGACAAAGTTGCTAATGAAATTATAAGTGTCATCCACGAGTCTCTCCTTCGAGTCGATGTAACAAGAAAAAACTACAATGCTTTTTCACGTGGATACATTTCTCGATCCATAAAGTTTTTTCCAGTGCCAAGTATTAGCTGTAGCAGCTCTCGATATACGAAAGTTCGAGGCTCGCCTGTAGATAAAAATTTCAGAGCTCACGCCGCGATAGTTTTTGCTCGTTAATTTTACGATCGACTTTGGCTTATAGTTTTTTTTTTTTTATACTAGCGCAGCACACCTACGCACCGTTCATATTTTTACGTATTCAAACGTAATTCTCGAAACAGCTGGACATTTTTATACTTTCTAAGCGTAAACATACATATGTACGATCGATCAATAAATTGCGTTAATGGCATTATCTTAGTTGGTTTGTGAGCTCGCGTACATAAGGCCAGGTACAGAGTATTCGCGTTGTCACGGCTGTTTGTTACAACGTTCTCTATCTTCATTCTTCCGCCCCATGATATAGCTCGGCTTGCATCTTGTCGCCTTCTCGCCCATGCCCATTACCGTTACACTTAAACGCTCGTGAAATTTTCTTCCCCTCTCCCTCCCTTTGCCGAGTAATATATGCCTCTTTTTTTACTTTACAAATAATTGCTGCAACTGTAATTCAAATGAAATCGCAGAGTATACCCAGAAACGAGTTACATACGTGCACATAGTATATCTGTAACTGCTCGTTATTACACGTGTTTTTCTTATCGGTGCAATTACACGTTGTGTGCACGCGTACTCGTATACATATAAACACAAATAGTTACCACCGCTTGATTTTTATATTCGGTCGGTTATGAGAAACGATTACTGCAGGTTGGCAATTTTCATAATAAGTCATAGCGACTGCCCGTATGCCACGCGAGTGACTTGTTAAAATCCAGTTTCGACGCGTCTTTTGTAAGATGTATCATTTTATACTTTGTTTCGGTATGAACAGCACATGCCTTGCGCGCCGCCATCGCCGTCGTGTCATCGATACCGATGCAGGTTGCATTACAGTTATGTATTACCGAGCCATAGCAGAGAGAAATAAATTTACTCTTTTAATGGAATTTTTCCTTAAATATTGACTCTCCGAACAAAAAGAAGTTTATATTGTGTCTATCTCTGAGACGACGAGAGAAATTTCTTTTTAACGATCCGCACGCTCGTCGAGCTATTGCCGCAAAACAGCCACACGAAATTTATGTCACGGCCGCAGCAGCTTCGCCCGTAACTGCACGCGAATAATATATCATCTTCGGTGTACACTCGAGTTCTGATCAAAATGTAACTTTACAAAGTTTCAAAATAAATTATATACAGTCCTTGCATTTTACAACCTGAGTCTGTCTGGCCTGCCTGATATATTGGAAGGTAACGCTTGCTTTATGAGCACTCGCAACGTTTTTCTATTGCTTACTGCGCGGCCTCTTATACGTGTGCGTTCTACGGCACTGTCCCTATTGACGCGCGTTGCGAGTTGCGTTAGAGCTTGCCAAAATTATTTAATTTAGGTGAGGGGGTTCGTGAAAACACCTTAGGACTGATAATTTTGTATTGAAAAAAGGATCGCTTTTTATTATGGTTATTCTTTGACTTATTTAGGCGATTTAACACTGACTCGAATTATAGCAAAAGATTACACCGTCTTCATAGGCTTCGATCTACACGAATTTCAGGATATTATCACACGTGCGAATATTGCAGGTTAACTGCTCACGACTTTCGTGAACACTCCCATATAGCCGCGCGTCTGCCGTACTCTCTCGTGCAGCGCGTGCGTGC